>CANSNZ010001387.1:0-153125 GCA_947646795.1 Beta lomatogona | reverse complement strand
AAACTTCTATCTTGTACCTCTAACCTTACCTAGCATAAAACTATGAAATTGGACTTTTAATAAATAATATCACTGTCATATACTCTTAAGTCTATAGCGTGATTCTACTAACACTATTTTGTCGTAGGAGTGGGCTCAGCAAATGAGGATTTTGAGATTAAGATAATCACGTTTGACTGATTTAGATTATAACACTAGACACCACTTGAATGTTTAATCTGCTCAAGTTTCATTTAGTTATTCTCAGCTTTGGCATTTACAGCTATTCGCCGTTGCGGCTTTGACCGCAGTTTTGTGATTTATACATGTGAATAAAAACATAGTCGTGTGAGATCATTGGATCGTGTAGTATGTATTTATTAATATGTACTTTTTATAATTTTACCAAATACAAAACTAGAGATATATATCCTCAAGAGTTTTACGTTGGCGTACGTGAAAAGTGTAAAAGGAGTAAATTAAAAGAAACGGAGGGAGTATATGCGAATTAATATAAACAGTAGAAAAATAATATGGGATTTCATGCATGTCACTGGTAAACTAATACCACGGCAAATATTTACTTCTATGAGACTATAGTTGTGACTTGTGACCCATGCTATGCTATGCGGTTTTGACAATATGGTCCAAATAGGCAACGTGAACCAGAGCCCTTTTGGTGTAATTAATAAATTTATAATAGCTAAATGGTAAAGGTACGTATTAGGTTAGACGAAATTAAAAGTGATTAAATTAACTTCTTACAAAAAAAAATTAACTTCTTACAAAAAGAAGGAAAAATAAATTTTTTAATTGTTTTTCGATAAGGTTGATTCTTATTTATTTGATGTTGCATACACAGTGTATATTAATTACGATGATCATAACAATTCGAAAATTAGAATATTTTTTTTTAAAATACTATAATTAGTAATATAAGATGTTTTTTTTTTATTGATTCATATATCTTAGTTTTATAGCGCTATCGATTATGATGTTGTTTTTTTTACCTTTTTATTTTTAAAGGTCACAAAGAATATGACCAAATCTCAAATCTTCACGGTTTAATTTATTTGTTCTATATATATTTGCCAACCAAACACTTGAAGTACGGGGATGAGAGGTAATAGAATCCTCACCCTTAAAGCACTCAATCTACAAGATTCGAATCTCAAATTTCTAGGAATTGAGGGAAAAGTCATACCATGTATGATGTATATAAAGCATTGGTTAATCTTGTTAAATAACGTTTTGGCTTTGTTGAGCTATTACAATCTCTTACCTATACTCATAGACAAGTAATAAGTAGTGCTTTAACGGTTTTGACTCTTGCACATAGAGTTGCAAAGTAGTCGTTTCTATAATGATGTTCAAGTTAGAAAAATAACCAACGTTCTAGTCACGGACGTATCTGTGCCCTTTGTCAAATAAAAAAAAAAGTAGATACTATGTTTAGGAAGGAATCAAGTGGATAAAATGTCCAAATCTAGTGTGAACTAAGTTAAATGGTCTTGTACAAAGTAGTTATGTATGTTATTAATTACAAAAGAAATAACTCTTAGACCCTGATCCAACTGATCGATGAGATTCTAGACAAGTAGGGCATGTTCTCTTCGGCATAAAACTACCGAACCGAATCGAAATGAACCGATTGGTGAACTAGCCGAACCGAATCGAGCCGAGCCGAGCTGAATTGAATTGAACGAACTCAAGCTGAATTAAATTATAACTAATTAATAGTAATGATTATCATTTAGGAGCGGACCGAAGCGAAAATAAGGCTGGGAGAACGGCCCGTAGTCATTTGAATTGGCGGAACTTAGGAAGTCATTATAGATTTTTCTAACCTATACCACGAGGTATATGTTAAGAGCACTAATATTTATAAATAAGATATCATATACAAAAAGTTTCTATTTTAAAAACCAATCAAACTTTAAAAAATCTTACATGATTATCTCTATCTTCAATATCTATCCTTATTTATTATCTCCAAATAGAACCTTGATGTATTATAATTTTTTAATGAAATCTTGAAATTCTTAACCTATGCATTGTGGTATAGGTTAGAAAGCCTACTTAATAAGTTTTTTTTTCCATATATATTTATTTCCTATGAGTAGAATATTGTTTATTTATTTAGGTGATCATCATGAGAAGTTTCACTTACCTATAGGGTAAATTTCTAGTATATATATAATTGTGAACCAAACAACTTCACAATCCACATTATTGCACATTCCAAATTATTTTACGTCAAACAAATAAGCACTCGTTATTTGATCGCTAATACGATATTATAATGACCGGAGTTAACACAATCCGTAGATGGTGCACACGTCCGTATGGTGAAGAAGGTGTGCATGATAAACATCAAGCACTAGGTTATGAACATAAAGACTAGCTAATACCAATTGAACATATACTAATAGAGATGTACCAATGAACATATAAACAAGCAAATGTACATAAATAACTAGTCAAATGGACACGTGTACATGGCTAATGCCAAAATGAACATATGTACATCTATGTTAAGTATATGTTCATTGGTATTGGTCTTTATATTCATAACCTAGTCTTGATGTTCATCGTGTGCACCTTCCTCATCATACGGACGTGTGCACCTACTAATTTGCAAAGTTAACGGCTTGAAACTTGAATAAGTAAAACTTCCTAGTAATTTATAACAATAATTGTAATGAGTAGTGACACATTTTTAACTTTAAGGGTAGTGAAAAATATTGAGAAAACTAGAAATATAGAATTTTCCTTTCCTATATTTTTAAGATCTTAAATACCATTGTGATATACCCTATATGAACCAAATCATCTATCAAAGTTTCTATATGTATTACTTCATCCGTTTCAAATTACTCGCTACACTTTCCATATAGGGAAGTTTCATATTACTTCGCTACACTTCTTTTTGGGCAATAAACTCTCTCTCTATATCTCTCTTCTCACATGGGTCTCTTTTATTTTTTACTCTCTCCTCTCTCTTCTCCAAAAATTACCTAGGAGTCCGTAAATTGAGAAGTGTAGCGAGTAATTTGAAACGGAGAAAGTAATTTCGATGGATAAGGTTAAAGGTTCCACGTCGGTCTAATGCTTGCTGGATCTTTGTCTTATTACTTAATGGCATAACAATCCAAATCAAAATTTATATAATTAGCTCTATGATGAAGATCATAGGAATATATATTATCATGTGATCATATGCCAAGTAGCCACTTCTACATGCACAGCTGGATTGTTCAGCTCCAGGAACAGGTACCTGTAGACTGTAGAGTCAGAACTACACTTCCTACAACAACTAAATTATTCGTAATTGTCTAAAAAAAAGTTTGTAATATTTGTCCATTACTATATTTTTAATAGTTCATTTTATAACTTGAAGACTTTTCAAAACGAAAAATCCATAAATAACTTATATTTATTATTGCTATCAATTATCAAATTTGATGTCATTTTTTAGGGGAAAATCACCACAATGACATCATTTCGGGCAATCAAAATTTATGTAGAATTTGACAAGAGGTAGCAAAATAAATGTAATAATTTACAACCTAATCTATTTGAAACACAGGCTCTAATTCACAAAGTGACCTACAAAAAAAAGTACTCCGTGATTACAATTTTCTTAAAAGATATTGATAGTTGAAGACTTTTGATAGATATGTCCCTTTATTTTAAAACTTTAATATAGAACTAGTGTACTCCTTCCGTCCCTATATAGAATTCTCATTTCTTTTAGGCACAAGTATTAGGAGAAATCATAGGTGGAAGTCGTGGAACCTTAGTTGTATTAAATCATAATTAAAATTTGTATTAGTATTAATGGTTTATTGAGGTGAGAGAATGTGAGTCACTTTACAGAGTCATCTAGCTTGTTTATGGGGAGGTGGGTTATATAATAAAAAATGAAAGCTAAATAATATTTTAATTGGTAGACCCTCACCCATACCAAATAAAGAAATGGAAAATCTATACGGGACAGACATAAATAGAAAAATATAAACTCTATTTAGGAACAGGGGAGTATCTTTCTTATGTTACGATAAAGATTAATACTACTATCTACCAACAAGATAATCAAATAGTCAGCAAACTCTCTAAAATTAATCATAATACGTTTGTAGACACTTAGCTAGTCTTTTTTTTTTTTTTTTGAAAGAAGTCCCAAAGGACACTATATTTCATTAATTAAAACCATACCGCATCTACAATTGACAATTAACGATATTGAAAATAGATTGAACAAAATAAAACAAGAATTAACTGGTGAATGGTTGAGAATTCAAATACATATATATAACAATTCGGCATACATTCGTTTTGTTGTCTCATATCTAGTCTTAATATCTTGGTTTTAAGTTGTTGTCTACGTCTTTGTTTGGTATATATGTGCAGAACTAAAATTCTTTTTTGAAACATAGCACGACAGTTAGGTGGTTGTAACTTGTATCCTATGATCTACTGATTAATGTTTATTTTTGAGAGCATAAAACAGGTGGGTAGTTGTCGAAGATGTAGGAGAATCTGATAAAATTGGTAGGTCACATACGTTTGTGTTTAGTTCAACCAAGCCACTAAGATTTGAGCCCAAAAAAAAAAAACAGCAGTTTATTTCAAATAAGAAGCTTTTTTGTCTCCTAGATGTTGCTTTTAAGAAGTTGGTGGTTCTTAACTTCTTATCAAGAACTCTTTTTATTTTACGTGAAAAATTATCCTCTAGCTTAATTATAATTTTAACTAGATTTAAATGCACGCAATGCGTGCTTCAAATTATAAAAGGTGTACATATTAATATCAAGTTGTACTTTAAAAAAATAAAGGGCATTTAAGGTATTTCAAGTGGACACTAAACTTATCAAGAGTTGCCTTATGTAATAGAGATTTTATAAAAAAAATAGTGAGAAGTATTACATGTTTAAATTATCTAATATATTAAAAACTAATAATCTTATTAAAGATGGATAATTTTTCTTTTTTTGAGGAGGAATGGATCTAGTTATATATGTCTAGAGTATTATCTCTTCCCTTCCTCCTTGCAGGCCACCTCCCAAAGGCCATACTATCTATTCAATGGCGTTTTCTGCCACAAGGATGTTGTAAACTTAGTTTTGATGGATCTGTCGTTGGGTCATCCGCTTCTGTTGGTGTAGTAATCCGTAACTCTGTCGGACACGTTTTAGCAGCCCAAGCAACATATCATTTTGGTCACACTTCAGCTCTTGTGGGTGAAGCCTGGGGCTTGCGTAATGGCCTTATTTTGGCGCAAATCTACAAATTCAGAACATTTATGTGGAAGGAGACAATCAGGTGGTAATTCGAATTCTTCAAGGTCGCTATTCATGTCCATGGAATATTCACACTCTCATCAATGACATTCGATTGATACTCAGTCAGCTGACTATTGCTCCATAGATTTCATTTTCCGCGAAGCCAACTGTGCAGCAGATTATCTATCTAAAAAAGGGCACTCTATTTTTGCTGCCGTGGTGGACGTCGACGCTGGAACCGATCATACCTTTGATCATTTTGTTCTTCTTGATTTGTTAGGTCACTCCCTTGAGAGAAGGGTGCCATAACTTCTTATAATATACCAAAAAAAATGTCTAGAGTATGACATATATACATAAATAATTAAATATATATTACCGCTTAAAATTACCTTTGATATGGATGTGGTTAACTCATTATAGGGTAGACGGTACAATCTATAGCTTAATTATGTAAATTACTCCATCTGTCTCAAATTATCGTTTTCATATGTCAGTGTACTATATCTCAAATTATTTGCGAGATCTATTTATGGTAACATTATCCACTCTATTTGGTTGAAAAGCACATTAATTCACCAACTTTTAACTCTTATTAAAATGTGTGTCAACTTGCATGCTAGATGCCTAAAACAATTATTTAGCTTAATATTCTATCCCGTTCTAAATTAAATACTACAGTTTGGTTGCTCTAATTCACATACTTTATTTTGACTTTATTTTGTTACTAATATAGAATTGAGGTGTTTGGTAGAGTAGCATGTAAAAAGGAAAGTTACTACATACGATGTTCTTAAATTTATCACAGTGTATATATAAATCAAAATATCAATTTTTTCATTATTATTTGTATTAATAAATATTTCACTAATCTATTTTAAAGATTCACATCACGAGAGAGATGTGATGTTTATGAGGTGACTTCTCATAATCATCAAAGTGACTTCTAAGTGAAAGTATGATGAAATTTCAAATAATACGTGGGTGGACAAATGAACAATTAAGGTTATTTCAGATTAGTAAGTTAGTGAATTTTGTTGTTACATAAATGTGTATGATAATTCGTTATTGTGTATAATCTATTTTAAATGGTCTAATAGTGTCAATCGATGTGCGATTGTTTATGGGTTTATGATGCTGATGATCATGATCATCATCATATGTCAAATGGTAGGTTAGAGATTAAATGGAAAAAGTCAAAAGCGTTGAACTATTTTTAAAAAGAACAAAATTGAAAAGGTGATCGATTTCAGCAGGTTAGTAAGTAAAAGGTTCCATTTACAGAAGAAGGGTATCAAATATGAGATTATATTGAGTTAATCATAAGGTGATATTGTTTTAAGCAGATCACGTAAAGGTGAGATTATTCCCATTAATATTTCCTATTTAATAGGACATTGACCAATTGATCAATTAATTTCTCAACCATACAACATCAACATTATCATTATTGAAGGAAAATGACAAAGTATGATGCAGAACGTTAAAAAGTTCAAAACTTATAAAAAAGTCGAAAAAATATTGGAGAATAACGGTTCAATGAAATAAATTTGTTACAACAAGAGCGCCATTGTAAGGACTGAGGATCGGATACTGAGATGTGATCATAGCACAAACTTTCAATACATGCCACTCTAATCTATAGCAAATGCTTAATATACTTCTATTTCATAATAAGTTTTAAAGGGTCATATAGTTTTATAATACTATGACACAACTTGCACCAAAAGTCCAAAATAAGTAGCTCAATTCTCTCCAAGAAAAGTAATTCATATGCTCATTAACAATAATCGACGATCACCACATAAATGCAACATTAATATTTTAAAGCATACCTACTAAAAAACTAATTTATATACTTTTTCCAGATACATGGATACATACACTGATAGATAAAATTAAAAATACAATAACATAGTAAACTCTCATCGTCTTACTTTCAAACAACTTACGTACTTACGGTGTTATCACTCTATCTATCTTGAAAATCACAAACCCTAACAACTCAAATGTAGTGTTAGAACTAAGAGAAAACCAATCTACCCTATGCATGCTTCTTTTTCTTTACTCTTCTTTGATAATTTAAGCAATCTCTTAAATCTTACCTCTTACCAAAAAAAACCCAGTTAGTTAAGAAATCAAATACTCAAAATCTCAAAGATCGAAAATTTCCCTCCATTTCCCAAATATTATCCAACAAAAATGGCGGCAAAATGAAAATTAGGGAACATTCACATATATAAACCGCACTTTCTCTCTCTTTCTCTCAGGTCTCAGCCCACTCCTCCAAAGTCTCAAACTACTTTTCTTGGTTGATAATCAGCCGTTGCATTTTACTCACTGTCCAAATTGCTGGGATTTTCATCATAAGGTGAATTTTACTCTTTTTGTTTCTTAAACCTAGAATTTTAGTAATTTTTATTATGAATATTGAGATCTTGATTTATATCATTGCAAATGTTGTTCAGTTATAAGTCATTTTTTATGTAGATTGTTTTTCTTGAATGTGGGTTTTCTTGCTTTGCTTTAAGTTGTTAACTTTGTATCAATGATGATTTATTTGTGGTTGTTGGTTTGAATTTGGATTGGAGTGATTTGATGGGTTTAGTTGTTTTGTGATAGTGTTGTAATTTGGATGTGGGTTTGTTTTGTTTTGTATGATTGCGTTAGCTTTTGATTTGGTGAATGGAGAGATGGCGATTTCGGAAGGCGGGTGGATGGGGATATCTGAATTGGATGTTCTTGTATTGTGGTGGTAGAGGTGTTTTGGTAGAGGCAATGGTACTAATTGGGTTTTCGATGCATTATGGTGAAGTATCATTTTTTTGTTCATGGATGAGTGTGGTGAGTTTTGGCTCAAAATGAAGGGTGTAGTGAGTTCTAGTTCGTGTTTCGATGACTATAGCTATTCGTGTATCGAGCTTAACATGACGTGTGTTGTAGACTTTGGCTTGATGGGTGTATATAGGTGTAGTGTACATTACCTTATAGGGTGTACAGAGTTCCAGTTTCAAGGTGTGATGAGATTTTATCCCCTTTCATCGTAATGGATTCTGTTTCTTTTTTAAAAGAGAATGTGTGTTGTGAAATGGTAGAACGTATAGTTTGAATTAATAATTGTATTGTGGTATTGGACTATGCATTTTGTAGTTGGCTTATATGGATCTTGTATTTGCACCCCCATTTCTAAGTTTCTAGACCAGCAATCGTATTCGTCTGTTTTTTTCTGATTGTATACATGTTAGTATTGAACTTCAAAATAAAGTCTGAGAATATCTACTCAATTTACCATAAGTTCAATTTGGTAATGACAAATCATGCACCAACATCAAAGAGACTAAGTCCAATGGCAAAGTAACCTCTACGATTTATGTTTAAAATAATGAATTTTCAACACACATCATCTTTTGTACAATCTTTTGCGCTATAGAAATTTTAGAAACTAAACAGCGTTGTCTGTGATTTCTCTTTTAGTTTCCTGTAATCCCCCCTCTTGAAATCTTGGATCTTTACCTGTGTGCCTTTGCCTAATTTGCATTCGATTTGCTATTTGGGTTGTTTATTCTTTATTATCAAAGCACGATTAAAACAATTCCAAAAGGATGCATTAGCTAAACTGCATGGATTTGAAGATGATGTATACTATACTGCTTTTTGCTTCCGCCTTCATGTTTGTAGTGTTATTGCTTTGGGAATGTGATTGGCCCATGTTTGTCAAAGATGGTAGTCTGTCTAAGCTATTCATGACATATTAAGTGAAAAGTTCCTTTTTAAGTATTTATTGACATTGAAATATTTGGCCTATCTGACTTATTACTTGTCTGTTTTAGGTAATTCCTCATTAACTGCTGTGCTTTACCTGTGCACTCACTCCTCAATATATTCAGGAATGGGGACAAAAAGGAATGTAAGTGCGGAAGATGTGGCTTTTGATGACACTAAAGCAAATGAGCCTAGTAGTGAAACCTCAAAAGGGAAACAGAAAAAGAGGGAGAGAACTGAGGCCAATGGGGAAAAGGCATTGGCTTCTCGAAGGATGCCAAAGCGGGCTGCAGCGTGTCCAGATTATAAGGAAAAAGCCGTTCGTCTATCTGATAAAGATCACCTTGTGGATAGAAAAAGGGAGCCCACTGTTGAAAATGAGATAGCTGCCATTGGATTGACCACAGGCCATGATGATCCCAGACCCAATCGACGCCTCATAGACTTTATTTTCCATGATGAGAATGGTAAAGCACAACCAGTGGAGATTCTGGAAGTTACTGAGTTGTTTATTACCGGTGTAATCCTGCCACTAGAGCCTAGTGGTGACCCAAGTAAAGATAAGGGAGTAAGATGTGAGGGCTTTGGACGGATTGAAACGTGGGACATCTCTGGCTATGAAGATGGTGCACCAACTATTTGGATATCAACAGACATAGGTGATTATGATTGTGGGAAGCCTGCTGCCTCCTACAAGAAAATTTATGGACTTTTCTATGAGAAGGCACGTGCATGCATTGAAGTCTACAAGAAACTTTCAAGGTCTTCAGGGGGTAACCCTGATATAGCACTTGATGAACTGATTGCTTCACTAGTTCGCTCGATGAGTGGCAGTAAAAATTTCCCTCCAGGTGCATCCATCAAAGAGTTCATCATTTCACGGGGTGAGTTCATTTACAACCAGCTTATTGGGTTGGACATTACATCCAACAAGAAAGATCAGAAGTTCTCTGATCTGCCTGTTCTTGTCACCCTTCGTGATGAGTGTAAAAAAAACATGGCATTTGCACAAGAAACTGTGGCTCCCTCAAATCTGGCTTCTGGTGGGAGTCTGAAAATTTGGGATGTAGAGAGGAAAGATGAGTCAAACACAACACTGGTTTCTGCAGAAGAGGACGAGGATGCAAAGTTGGCCAGATTGTTACAGGAGGAAGAGGACTGGAGGTCTATGAATCAAAGGAAGGGCAGACGGCAAACTGCTTCAAACAAGTACTACATTAAGATTAATGAAGATGAGATTGCAATTGACTATCCCCTGCCTGCTTACTACAAGCCTAACGACGAAGAGACTGATGAGTACATCATCTTTGACAATGACATGGATGTTACTGATCCAGATCAGCTACCCAGAAGCATGCTTCATAATTGGTCACTATATAACTCTGACTCACGATTAGTTTCTTTGGAACTTCTTCCAATGAAGCCATGTGATGACATTGATGTTGCCATTTTTGGGTCAGGGATCGTCACAGATGATGATGGAAGTGGTTTTTGTCTTGATGCTGATGAGCAATCTTCGTCAGCTTCTTCCGAGGTGCAGGATGTGGGTGGAATCCCTGTTTATTTAAGTGCAATTAAGGAATGGATGATTGAGATTGGGGCTTCCATGGCCTTCATATCTATCAGAACTGATATGGCCTGGTATATTCATCTTCTCTTTTTGAATGTCCCTCATTAATTGCCGAATTCAGTGTCTCATCATAAAAACTGGTGTCCTGTTTCCTTTCTTTTGTCCTAGTATCATGTTTCCTGAGACTTATGATAAGGATAATGTATTCAAAATTCACCTATGCTTTCATAAATTGTTGAAAGTTATTCTCAAGGAGTACCTCTGAAAGTTAATTTTTGTGGTCAGATGTACAAACTAAATCTTATCTGTCTTAACAATTCTCTCAACCAGGTATACTTGAGTCCTTACCAGTGCTGGTTTATTGTGGCAGAAGTTGTAATCTTCTGATATAGTTGAATAATCGAATCATATTATCTCTGATGTTTTTTCAACTCTCCACTCTTCTGCTACTAGTTATCACAGTGCTTATGTGCTCCATAACTTGTCTCTGCAGGTATAGGCTTGGAAAGCCATCAAAGCAATATGCTCCATGGTATGAAACAGTTATGAAAACAGCAAGGCTCGCAGTTAGCATCATTACTCTATTAAAAGAGCAGAGTCGTGTGGCACGTTTATCCTTTGCCGAGATTATCAAAAGAGCGGCAGAATTCGAAAAGAACCACCCTGCTTTCATATCATCAAATCCAGCTATGGTGGAAAGGTATGTGGTGGTCCATGGTCAGATTTTACTGCAACAGTTTGCGGAGTATCCAGATAATACCATCCGAAACTGCCCTTTTGTAACTGGACTGTATGATAAGATGATGACAAGGCATCACACAAAATGGACAGTGAAGAAAAAGGCTTTGACAAGGAAAGGTGCAAACTTGAACCCAGTGGCTAAAATGGTTCCTATTGCGAAAAGGAAACTAATGCCAGCCACAACCACTAGATTGATCAACAGAATATGGGGAGAATTTTATTCAAATTATTCGCCAGAGGTGTCCAAGGAGGAAGCTGTTGCTGAAGTGAAAGAGGATGAAGCTCAGGAGGAGGAAGAAGAACTGGAAGAAGATATCGAAGAGGAGCAAGAAGAGAAGGTCTCCATTGAGAAAACTGACAAAATGCCTAGAGCAAGTGGGAAGAGAAAGCACAGTTGTTCATCTCAGGATATTAAATGGGAAGGAGAGCTGATTCAAGAAACATGTGCCAGTGGGACTTTCTACAAACAGGCAAATGTATTTGGGGATTTGGTTAATGTTGGGGGTTGTGTCCTTGTTGAAACAGATGAGTCGGAGGAGCTGCCTCCTATCTATTTGGTGGAATATATGTTTGAAAAATCAAGTGGAAAAAAGATGGCCCATGGACGACTGTTGCTGAGAGGATCGCAAACTGTTCTTGGTATTGCTGCGAATGAGAGGGAGGTGTTCTTGACAGAGAACTGCCTGGACTTTGAATTGGAGGATGTTAAGCAATGCATAAAAGTTGAAATTCGCCAGGTGCTATGGGGACATCAACACCGGGAGGCTAATGCCATAAATGACAAGATTGATCGGACAAATGCAGAGGAGAGAAAGAGTAAAGGACTACCTTTAGAGTATTATTGCAAAAGCTTCTATCAGCCTGATAAAGGTGCATTCTTTTGTCTTCCTAACAACTCAATCGGGAGTGGAAATGGTATCTGCGATGCTTGCAGAACTAGGGAGGCCAAGAAGGAGCACAGTTCCCTAAAGGTGAATTCGTCAAAAACATGCTTTTCTTATGAAGGAGCTGAGTACAATATTGAGGACTTTTTCTATGTAGCCTCTCGATATTTTGCTGAAGATGAGAAAGAAAATGAAAAATTTAAGAGTGGCAGGAATGTGGGCTTGAAACCCTATGTGATTTGCCAGCTCCTGGACATTGAGATGCCTAAGGCTTCTCGAAAATCTGATCCAGAGTCCATAAAAATTAAAGCACGGAGATTTTTTAGACCTGAAGACATTTCAGCAGAGAAGGCATATCGTTCTGACATTCGTGAGGTAAAGCAGAACAATTTAATGAATTTGATTTGTTTGTAAATGGTGTGATAATTTATCAAAACTTTAAAGATGACATTTTTTCTTAACCTATTACATATAAACTACTAGTCTACTACTTTCATTTGCTTTCAGATACGTGTGATGATTTATCTGTTAATTTACAGGTTTACTTCAGTGAGCAAATACATAAATTAACTGTAGCTGCTGTTCGAGGGAAGTGTCAGGTCAGAAGAAAGCATGATCTATCATCTTTAAACTACCTTGCTGTCTACGAGCATATCTTCTTCTGTGAACATCTATATGATCCTGATAGTGGAGCTATTAAACAGGTGCAGCCTCTATATCATATTAGATGCTTTATATTTAGTGTTGCATGAATCTTGGTATAAATTCTTAAATAGATTGATCTTGTATAAATTTGTACTTTCAAAATACTTTAAAATAAGCATCTTTTAAACCTGGAGTACTATGGCAATTTGCAGCTGCCTAGCAATGTTAGGCTTTACTCCATAGATGATGAGTCCATATCTAGAAAGAAGAAGGGAAAAGGTAAAGAAGGTGAAGATGATGACGCTGTCAGACAAAAAGATGAATCTTCGAAGAAGCGATTGGTTACTCTCGATATCTTTGCTGGCTGTGGTGGCCTGTCTGAAGGTTTAGAGCAATCAGGTAGCTTGAATGCACTACTTCAGTTTTCTATTAGCGCTAAAACTTACTTGCCAGTGCGCACATCTGTATCTTCACTATTACTTTCTTATGAAATTTGTTTCTTATTGCTTAATAATTTCTCTGTTAACTGTGGCAGGTGCGTCGCAGACCAAATGGGCTATTGAGTATGAAGAGCCTGCAGGTGAAGCATTCAAGCTCAATCATCCAGGGGCGTCAGTGTTTATAGACAATTGCAATGTGATCCTCAGGTATGCTGGAGGATGAATTGAATATATATTCATTAATTTTATATCAGGGTTTTATTAAGGCTTTTTAAGTGTTTGGTATGTGTTTATTTTGATGTATGTTTTCTCCTCCCTTTTTTTGACCCTTTTAAAATTAATGAGCATCTGACTTCTGCTGGCAATCTTCTACTAAAGCTTTTATCTATAACTGCAATAAAAAGTTGGATCTAACCTAGTACTATATATCTTGCATGGATGCTATTTTGGATGTTGGCATCATCATTTCTGTATGTACTCACTGCTATGGTCTTGTACAGGGCAATCATGTCAGCTTGTGGGGATGAAGATGACTGTATATCTACGCCTGAAGCTTCCGAGGAGGCAAAGAAGCTTGATGAAAAGGTTATTAATGATTTACCTAGACCTGGGCAAGTGGATTTCATTAACGGAGGGCCACCGTGTCAGGTATATGCATGTTTTTTTCTCGTCAGCCTTGTTTTTAGTTTTTCCAAAGTTGCGAGAAACAATTATCTAATATTCCTTATGCTGCAGGGGTTTTCTGGAATGAATAGGTTTAACAAAAGTGCTTGGAGTAAGGTGCAATGTGAAATGATCCTGGCTTTTCTATCATTTGCTGAATATTTCCGGCCTAAATATTTTCTTTTGGAGAATGTGAGGAATTTTGTGTCATTCAACAAAGGCCAGACATTTCGTTTAACCCTGGCTTCTCTTCTCGAGATGGGTTATCAGGTAGGCAGTATTGTCAATTTTCTTTTTTACTTTATACTTTATAGTAGGTTGTATTTATGAAGATGAGCTCTGAAATGGCATACTTATGACTTGCAGAAAATAGAATGTGTTTTCAGGATATGTATTAATTTCTCTAAAAAGGTCTATAGATAGCCCAAATTCTTTTTGTGTGTCTCTGAAATTATTGTGGAGCTATTTGTCAGGTGAGATTTGGTATTCTAGAAGCTGGAGCCTGTGGTGTTTCCCAATCCCGTAAACGTGCATTTATCTGGGCTGCATCTCCTGAAGAAACACTGCCTGATTGGCCCGAGCCGATGCATGTTTTTGCAGGTCCAGAGCTCAAAGTCACTCTGGACAGAAATAGTCAGTATGCTGCAGTGCGGAGTACAGCAACTGGTGCCCCCTTTCGCTCGATTACAGTTAGAGATACTATTGGGGATCTCCCTGCTGTAGGAAATGGGGCTTCTTTAGTGACTATGGAGGTGATATATATTGCTTGACATTGTTAATCCTTGTATCATTTGCCTTGATGAATATGAACTTACAATAACTCATGTTATCATATTTTTTCACAGTACAAAAATGAGCCTGTGTCTTGGTTCCAAAAGATGATCAGAAGGGATATGGTGACTTTAATTGATCATATATCAAAAGAGATGAACGAGTTAAATGTAATACGCTGTCAAAGAATTCCCAAACGCCCTGGTGCTGACTGGCGAGACCTGCCTGACGAGAAGGTACTCTACTCTAATCTGGTGACCTGGTTGCTATAAAATCACATATCTGATTCCCTTTTATTTGAGATTTTGTGATTTGAGCACTATTCTTGCATTTGAGCACTTTCATTGGAAAGTTCTTATTGAAATTAGTCTTAGAACCTTCATCGTATACCCGGTTGTACCTAGAGACTAGAGTTCGGCTCACCCAAGGCTACTTTATGTTCAATTACTCTTTTGAAGTTACTCCAGATGAGCAAATAAGTGAGAAAATAGCATTTTGTGTATGGAGAGCTAGGTGTACACAGGATGTACAATAGAAATTGTGAACTTCTATGTCCTGACGAACCTTTTTCCTATCTGCAGGTTAAGCTGTCTACTGGACAGATGGTTGATTTGGTCCCTTGGTGCCTGCCAAACACTGCGGAAAGGCACAACCAGTGGAAGGGTTTATTTGGAAGGTTGGATTGGGAAGGAAACTTTCCAACCTCTATTACTGATCCACAACCTATGGGTAAGGTTGGGATGTGTTTTCATCCTGATCAAGATAGGATAGTTACAGTTCGCGAGTGCGCTAGATCTCAAGTAAGTTTTCCTGAAATATTGCAGTTCTCCTGGTCGTCGATGATTAAAATCAGTTTAAAAGCTTATGAAAGTTCATATTGACAAGTTGTTTGGTGATTCAGAAGTCTATATGATTTAACCTGTATGATTCGCGAGTGCAGGGTTTTCCGGATAGCTATAAATTTGCTGGCAACATCCAACACAGGCACCGGCAAATTGGTAATGCAGTTCCACCACCTTTGGCCTTTGCATTGGGTAGGAAACTTAAAGAAGCTGTTGACAGGAAATGCTGTTGAGTCTGACGATATTGTATCAACCAAGTGAAGCGTAAATTGTAATTATTGCGGGTAATTCTTACTAGATAGAGGCAAGATTAGAGAATCTGCAATGCTTTGGAACGGGCGAGCAAAGGGGATAAAATCCCCCCCTGCGACCCCCTAAAAGCAGAACGCTCTAATTCAATTTCCTTGCGGAAATTGAACGGGCGAGCAAAGGTGAGCCTAATTAAGGCTTCCATCCATGAATTGAGAAATTGATTTTGATGTGATGAACTGTCTTTGAGCCTTTGAGCCTTTGGCCTTTGAGCTCGTGATTTTTGTGGATATAATGTAATGTAACAGTATTGACGGATTTTCATAAGCCTGAGCATCATCTAAAGGAAGGATATACTCCCTCCGTTTTATTTTAATCTACACACTTTGACATTTTACACTATTCACAAATTTCACTTTGACCATCATTTGTGATTTATATGCGGACGAAAATATAGTCATGTGGGATCTTGTTAGATTCATCATAACATGTATTTTATTAATATGTATTTTTTATAATTTTTACAAATACAAAACTAAAGATATATGTCCTCAAAGTTTTGCATTGGTATGCGTGAAAAGTGTAAGTGTGTAGATTAAAATGAAACGGAGGGAGTAGTATATATATTTATCTTTTTTTTTTATCTACTTGACTCTATAGTTGTAAAATATTATTATACACATTTGCCACTCTACAACTATTAATATTGCAATATTTACACTTTTACCACTTAATTTACATCAAATGCAAATCATCATGGTTAAAACTTTCTTAACTCTGGTGAACTCGATTCAAGATGTTAGAGAGCCAAGTTTAGCTATCTAAACTCAAGCTCGATTCATATCACTTACACAATTATGCCCTACTTGAAAGTCTAAGTCAATCATCTTGATTTGTAATTTTTTTTTCAAATTGAAGGCGTGGAAGTGGACGAGAAAGAAAAAAAGAAAAATATCAGCTCTATTTGACACTAAGACTATTCATCCACAGGAAACTTGTTGACTACATATTTAATTTAGTAAATATAATTATATAGCTTTATCTACTTGAGTCTTGACTCTATACTTGTAAAACATTATTGTATACTTTTCCAATTGCACAACTATCAATATTACAACTAGATTTTAGGCCCGGTTTATGCCACGGGTAAGAAAAATTTTCATTTATCAATATTGTACTTTAAAATGATAATACTAAATACAACTTGGTCTAGTGGTTAAAACTTTAGTATATGAACTTGAGGTCGAAACCTAAACTATGCAATATTTCTATATTTTTTTTGCATGGTTCCGTTCAGATACAACACTACCTTATACAGTTTTATTAAAACTCTACTACTGAGATATACAACTGCAGGGGTTTTAGTTTAGGTCTCTCCTTAGAAATTACTCCAGAACTACAAAATTCACCATTAATTCAAAAGGTTTATGAAATCATTCTCAGCGAAATCCATGAACACCTTTATCGATTCACAGGAACAAATTCAATGGCGGTGATGGAAGACAATCAGCAGGAGGTGGAGAAAGAAATCCGCAGCAATACCATCACGAAATCGGCGTCAAACGACAATCACAACAACAGCAACAACGACAACGACAACAACAGTAGTGTAGTGGCGATGAGTCGGAAGGAGAAGAAGAAGGCATTGAAGAAGATGAAAAGGAAGCAAATAAGGAGAGAGATTGCGTTAAAGGAGAGAGAAATCGAAGAAGCTCGATTGAACGATCCTGAAGAGCAGATGAAATTGCTGCGGTTAGAGGAAGAAGAGAGAGAGAGAATGGCGAAGGATCGCATGGAGTTTGAGGAGAGAGAGAGATTGTTTCTTCAAGCATTAGAGTTGAAGAAGAAACAACAGGAAGAAGAAGAAGAAGAGCAGCGCAAACTCCTTGAACAATCGGTTAGTATTAATTTTGATTGAATTTCGTCGTTTTTATCGGTTTCGAATGCTGTTCTTTTGCTTTTTCTGCTTCATTTAGCTTTTGATTGCATTATCGTTGGATTAATTGCTATAAAAACCAGGTTGAGTGAACATTTTTTTATTGAATAGCCTCGTGACTGTAATTTGTTGATATATGATCTTATTTTTATGATAGAAGTGAGTACAACTCCTTGAACAATCGGTTAGTTTTAATTTTGATTGAATTTCGTCGTTTTGATCGATTTCGAATGCTGTTCTTTTTCCTTTAATGCTTCATGTAGCTTTTGATTGCATATCGTTGAATTAGTTGCTATAAAAACCAGGTTGAGTGAACTTTTTTTTGTGACTGTAATTTGTTGATATATGATCTTACTTTTATGATAGAAGTGAGCACAACTCCTTGAACAATCGGTTGGTATGTTTTTTTTTTTTTGAATTTCGTCAATTTTATCGATTTCCAATGCTGTTCTTTTGCTTTTTCTGCTTCATGTAGCTTATGATTGCATATTGTTGAATTATGTTTGGTTGAATTGGTTGCTATAATAACCAGGTTGAGTGAACATTGTTTTGTTCAATAGCCTTGTGACTGTAATTTGTTGATTTATGATCTTACTTTTATGATAGAAGTGAGCTCAACTTGCGGTGACGGCTTTGTTCCTTTTGCTAGTACTTTGAGTGATGGTTAATTAAGAGGATTGCTTAAATCGCTAACCGTTCGAGTCCATTGTGGACTCTACCAGATAGTGATGGTACCATAAGTATTATTGGAAAATTTTCCGGTGCGAGTTAAACACTTTCTAGAGTATCAAATCGTATATTGATACAACTATGGAAGTATTTGGTAATGTGAAACCTTCAGATGTATTGTAAAATTTGTACTTTGTACTATAAGGTCTTCTAGTGGTACTATCAAACCTTGTAGTGGTGCTTGGAAATACTTATTTGGTGCCATTATCATTGTTAGAGTCCAGCAATGGACTATTGCAGTTGTTGATTACGGATATCGTGTTTGACTAACACAGTTTTGACTCTCATGATAATTGAAGAAAACATACAAACATCATGCCTTAGGTGTTAGCTGTATCACGTATGTGTTCATTAGACAATGAGATGTGTTTTGTCAAATCGTTTTCCTTTTTTCCGTAATTTAACTGGGGTACTTGGCCAGGTGGGTTTCTATTGATCATTCGTACACCCATAAATATCTCTCCCTGAATGTATGATGTTTTACCATTATTGTTTCATATAACTTGTACTATTATTGTAAATGCTAGATTATACATGTTCTTTTTGCTTAATGTATGCTTTATGCAATATTTGATGCTAGGTTAAAAATGAGAATGCTAATGAGGTGAATGATGACGATGATGGTTGGGAGTATATAGAAGAAGGACCAGCAGAAATAATATGGAAAGGAAACGAGATTATTGTTAAGAAGAAAAAAATCAGAGTGCCCAAGAAAGCTCCTGATATTCAAAAAGAAAAACAGGTAATTGATGGGGAACACAAGTATGTGCTTTTGGTTTTGGCTAATAGTGTTGATCTTAAAGTGTGGGATTTTCCAGGAAAGTGAAAGACCAATATCAAATCCTCTTGCTCCGCAGTCTGAAGCCTTTGATGATTATAGGAGTGCACAAGAGGTTCTGGAAAGTGTTGCACAACAAGTTCCTAACTTTGGAACTGAGCAGGTCTGCTTTTATACCTTTACAAGTTTACGTTACCTCTTCATTTTTCTTCTTGTTTCAAGGCATGATGTTCTTAAAATGTGAGAAGAAGTATATATTCTCTTTCCCTCACCTGAACTTTTAAGAAACCCTTTTCCATTGTAGCAATTGTTTACCATGGAGCTGTCTCTATGCAGGATAAAGCGCATTGCCCCTTCCATCTTAAAACTGGCGTTTGCCGCTTTGGAGCACGGTGTAGCAGAGTTCACTTCTATCCAGATAAAGCTTGTACATTACTGATAAAGAATATGTACAGCGGGCCTGGCCTTGCATGGGAGCAGGATGAAGGGCTTGAGGTCTGTTATTGAACCCATTGGGTGGTTCTTGTATCCTGATACCAGCTTAACAAGCTTTCAGCCCCTTTTGTTATTCTTTTGCATGATTACAGCCCCTTTAATTATGTTTTTTTGCATGATTTCAGTCCCTCTTGTTATTCTTTTGCATGATTTTAGCCCCTTTTGTTATTCTTTTGCATTATTTTCTGCCTTTCAGGCGTGAGTTATGTGTGATCAAGTTTGCTTTTTTTTGGCCGTTATGAACACTTGTTGAAAAATAATTGTGTTGACTTGAAGCATTGCTCACAATCAAGCTCACAGCTCTATCGTGTGAGTTGGATATTTTTAATATGGAAGTTCATTGTTCATATCGTGTTTTCATAAATTACTCTTGTCACGGGAACACTGTTCCTGGAATATATGGAATGTAATTCTGCTTCTGTTCTACTCTGAGCCAAATGAACTCTAGCCGTTCATTCCTTTTGGCTTTAGAGTTCTGTTTCTGCTCAAATGGGTGGTACTTTCCTTAACTGCCAGCAGTATACTGGGGAATTCTGTAGGTACTGAAGATGGACAACTGAAGCTTCAGCTCATTACTGTCATGATGGGTTTTGTTTCAATTCTTTCAGTCACATGCTGCAATGCCGGAACTTTTAAAATTTATATTAGGAAGCTGAAGGTTTGAGCCACAACCTCTTATTAAAAAAGAGATTAATAAGCTTCAACAACCAATTTGCATTTGTGGTCAACACATGCTTTATCTATAATGACACGGAAACCCTTCTGCCTTGACATGCTCATCAAGTTTCATGCTGATCGTTATTGTGACTACGACTTTTTCTTGACTTGAATGAAAATGAATTTTGCTATCGTGTCTTAATTATTTTTCAGATATAGGCGCAGTCTAATTTTAGGCTGTAGTAAATGATAAAGCATGTAGTATATTGCACCATTAAGTGGAAGAAGATCAGCATTATGTTACTGGTCAATATACCACAGACCCCTCCCCCCACCCCGGGCAAAAAAAAGGAAAATAAAGCAAGATAGAGTGAAAAAGGGAGTGGACATGTGGATGTCAAATTATTACTCATGTCCAAATTACATGATGTCTGTTTTTTCTTTCCCTTATAAAATTAATAAGATGGTGCAGGCATGTTAATTAAGTTACTAATTCATCTTTTTATATAAATTTGTTTTCGAGTATTCAACACTACACCTTAGTCTGAGGTCTGGTAGTCTTTCTGTCTCTAAGGAACAATTTAACATTAGAACATTTTGCCATCATAGACTTTTAAGATTTTTATCACGGTCACTGTTTATATGTAGTTTATTGCCTTCTTTCTAGTCTCCATATCAGTTTGGGCTGGTAGATCAAGACTCACCATAGCCTTTCTCCTGAAAAATTTCTAGTCTTAAGTATTAATTTTGTTTATCATGGCAGATAATGTAGCTTTTGAGTTGTATTATTTGCTAAAGATTCTAAGCTCATCTCTCTTTGTCTGCACTAGTCAAATAACACAAATATAAGGCGAAAATGCTATTAAAGAATGTGTAGATAGTAAACCCTGGTGCTAAAAAGTGGGGCTTGGTAAAGGTTCTATTAATTATTTAGTTGTTGTCCGGGGGGATGAACTCACTTCATCGAGGCGAAAGTTAAATGAGAGGTAAAATCAGTGGTAAATTGATAACAAATGGAAGAGTTCGGAGTTGTCTAAATCCTTCAAGTCTCGGGGGTTGGAATTTTTTGATAAAAGTAGGGAAACTTGACGTCGAAGCATGTTGAACACCAAATTCACTGCCTTAGAAAATATGACATATCTTCATGAGTTAAGGCTTATCTGATTTCCTTTATCTACCATGATAAATCTGGAAAGAAGAGGAACACTAAGCAGCCCAAGCAACAATGAAAATCCTATCGTTCATTTGATCTATATGTCAATCCTTACAATTGAGAGGAACGGTATTACCTTACATCTAACCACATGCATGTTTTGGATGATTCCAGTTGAAGGAAGAGAAGTGATAAAGTACTTGTTCCTTTGTGCCTTCTTATCTAAAATCAAGTCTTCTTTTGAAGGAAGTCATGAGCATTTTCAGTTGATTATCAAACTAATTTTCAGATTAAGGATTAGAAAGGGAACATATTATGAAGTAGACAAGTTTTGGAATAAGAAGATAGGGGGTAAATGTGATTAATTTGAATTTGTAAAACGAGTGCTCATATTGGTGAAAGGTTCAATAATTCTGTAGCTTATGCAGCTAAACTTTTGGACAATATCAAAATGGTTTAAAGATGAAACAAAAACTAGAAATATATTACTTCCCCATTTGCTTTACCTTCTATTGTTGTTTGTATCTTGTCCTTTTGTTCTTTGGAGAAGTGTGAGTGCACTCTGTTTTCTGTGGCCTTATGTTGAATCCCTTTTGTATATTGTTTTGCTTGATTGATGAATTGTTGGTTTCTGTTTTTGTATACTTGCTCACCTCTGTTCTTGTAAGTGATTGTTATATGTTCTTATGAGTGATTGTTGTATGTTTTCTTTCCTTTTGTCAGCATACAGATGAAGAGGTTGAGCGAAGCTCAAGACTTCTATGAGGATGTTCACACTGAATTTTTAAAGTTTGGAGAAATTGTGAACTTCAAGGTGGTTTTAGTGCCTTCGAACATGTTCATATTTTTCTTCAATTGAGCATTCACAATTACTAAGACAATTTTGTTTTCAGAAGATGCCACCTACTAATTTGATTTGTCTTGTATAGTCATGTTGCCACACCCTGTTTTTCCTGATGGGGATTGGTTGACTTTTTTCATACCTATTGAAGCGTGTCAGTTTGAACTTGCTTTCTATCATGTACTCCCTCCATACCATTGTATTCCTTGCACTTATTATGGCACATGGTTTTAGATGAAAAGTTGTTTGGTTGTCAATTGTTATTTTATTTAAAAAGGTAGATGTGATTAGATTTAGTGGGGTATTATTTTACTTGGAGGAGAGAGACTGGTGGGTTATGCTTGAACAGTAGAAAGATTAAAATTATAATGAGCCATGTCCAAAAATAGAAGTCTAAAGAGCAATGTCGAGTGGATGAAAATGGAAAGTGTAAAGAGTAATGTGGGATGGATTGAGTATAAATTAAGAAAGGTTCCCTATTATGTGTTTGGGTCTGGTGTCCTAGTATTAAAATTTTTGTGACCGACTCCCATCTCCTTTTAGTATGCCTTGCTCCACCCCTCGAAAGGGATAATCCATTATCTATGGTTCGGGAATTTTTTTGTTGTTACTTGCCACACGGTCCACACCACTCGAATTGGGATAAGTATAATCCATCATGTGTAGTTGCGAAAATTTTAAAACTTGACCCTATTTTAATGGATAGTCGCCTTTAACAGGTGTGCAAAAATGGCTCTTCCCATTTGCGGGGTAATGTCTATGTGCAATACAAGTCATTGGAATCGGCTGTACTTGCATACCAATCAAGTAATGGTCGGTATTTTGCTGGGAAACAGGTAAGATAGTTTTCTTTTGTTTATATTGTAATGGCATCACTGTATCTCTGATAGCTATTTGCTTGACAATCTAAGTTTGTTTCAATAAATCAGATGTGTGTTAATGTATACATGTATGTACTTTACACACTTAAGAAATGAGTTAATGGTTGGTACTAGTAAACATCTCAGTACAATATAATTGCGAAGAGCCCTATTTTCTTGGTCTAAACGATAACCGGCTACCTCTTGCACAAATTATGAAGTTTTTTCATTTACTATGGCATTGGATATATTTCATTTTGTGAGGAAAATCTTGTAGAACTGCCTAGCTACATGTAGGTTTCTTATTTAAAATCATTCTCGAAGGACAGCTAAAATCATTTCCGTGTTGCCGCTTTTGATGTCTCACTAGATGTAGTTATTTTGGAATTTGCCCAAAAGTGTTATTCAGTTTGCTGCATAGTAGTTATGATGAGAAAATTAACTACTATGCACTATGCAGGAAATTGAACACTTTTGGGCAAATTCCAAAAAAGTAGTTTGAAGTCTACAGAAGATGAATGTGCAAGTGGAGGTTTTGTACTTCACCATAAGAATTAGATGTGCTAACAGCAAATTATCTTTGACAGTTAACGTGTGAATATGTCAATCTGACGCGATGGAGGATTGCTATCTGTGGGGAGTTTATGAAGTCAAGGTTCAAGGTATACCTACAAACTTGGGATTGAAATTTTCCCCTGCTTGAACTCCATTTATGGTGATTTATGCTTTTTAGAATGCTTCGACATGTAATATAATGAACAATGCTGTTTCCGTTGATAACTTTGCATTTTCTTGAACAGACTTGTTCTCGGGGATCAGCTTGCAACTTTATCCATTGTTTCCGAAATCCTGGTGCGGACTATGAATGGGCTGACTGGGATAAACCAGCCCCTAGGTACTGGCTGAAGAAGATGGCTGCTTTGTTTGGATATACTGGCGATGGATTTATAAATGAAGTTAGTCCAGGGTATGTGAGATTTTTTATGAAGATAATTATGTGATATCAAATACATATCTTTTCAATGTTAGTTTGCAAGTGACAATCTCTTTGCCTAAACTATGCTCGTTCCTTCCTGTTTGAAAAGTGAGCAATTGTTTTGCTTAAAAAAAGTTACTGTGTAACTAATGGACCTTCGTATGAGGTAAAGCAATAGCTCTTGTCAGAATAATGTGCATAATAATTGCTCCGTGAAATGATGAGGAAATTATCATTATTGAGCCTAAATGCCGTAAGGACAGATTAAGAGATTTAAGGTCCATTGAGGGACAAATATGGAGCACGGACCGTATGAGAGTAGCTATTATTTATTGAAAGTGCTGTTTATCATGCTGATAAAATAGAATCTAGTGAGACAAAAATGTCGACACTTGATGATTTCCTACATTTTTTTCTGTTTGTGTAGGATTGACAGACATCATGACTTTCTTTTTTATTGCATAAGAAAGCGACAAATTTGTCTGGTTGTATCTTTACGTCTTCACCACCAGACAAATGAATTTCTGGACAGAAGATTTTTCATTACAAAAACTGTGTTTTAAAGTTACTTCCAGGCAAATTCCCCTAATTATGTAGAAGAGACACTTTTGTATGGACCTCCTAGCTATAGAGCTGCTCATTTTTCTTTTGATTTTTACACTTATTCTTTCTAGTTGGAAGTGGCCTTATATTAAGTTTAGTAAGAGATGAGAGCACCTTTGGACAGGCAACAAATATGTTAGTCGGACTCTTCTAATTTCCTAGCGATGGAGCATTTTGCATGTTTTCTTATGTTCTCTGCAGTCTGCACTAGTAGTTACATCATAAATGTAGGGATCTGTGAGGGGAGCAAATCTACCTTTTCTCCTTGTTGACTTTAAGAGTTCTTTTTCTTTTTCGTTGCCACCCTTCTCACTCATCTTTACGTTTGTTAATCTTTGAGTTGTACTATCAACAAGGTATCCTTTTTATTTTGGTTTTATTTTATCCCCTGATATGATACTCTTTATGTTTCCACTCTTCTACTCAACAGTGCATGTTATTCTTGTCTTGACTTTTGTAGTAGCTACCGCTCAAGGAGATCGAGGTCCATGGAGTTAGACAGCCCTCACAGAAAAAGCTTTTCTGACGAGGATGATAGTCACAGGAGAAGGCATCTCTGGAGGCTTAGAGGTGATGCCAGAGTGGCCAGAAATCTTGACAAGGAGAGACGAGAAGATAATAGAAACTATCAAGATTACCATCGCATCAAGCACAGAGAAATTGATGATGTGTATGTATCAGAGGGGAGCACTGATGATCAGAGATCTCTTGGTGGCATGAAGAGAAGCTCGAAAAAGAGGCGAGGGGAACCAAGTTCAACAAGACAAGAAGATGGCAAGAGTAGAAAAGCTGAAGCTACTACTGCCTATGATAAGTCTGCAGACGGAGGAGAAAGTAACAGATACGATCACCATAAACATAGAAGCTCAAGTAGACAGAAGAGAGTTGTAAAGTCAGTTATTGAGCATTGCCACACGAGAGTTGATAATATTGATCAGGGGGAGAGTTCTTATCAGGGAAAGAAAACGCGGTCTCAGAGGAATGTAAGAAGTTCACAGCTAAATAGTCAGTCAGGCTTCACAGACACGGATAGTGATAGAGACGAGGATAGGCGCCATAGACATAGTAAACAACGTTCAAGAGAGATGAAAAATGACTCCGAATCGCCAGGCAGTACTTTTGATGGAGATAGGCTTGGCAGGCATGAGAAAAGGCCCCAAAAAAGTAGAAGTTCCGGTTCCAAGAAAGAGTCATACCTTGCAGATTCAAAGAGAAAGAGAGAACAGATTGGTGAGGAAAAGAAACATCATGGACGCAGGAGAAGTGAGAAGCACCATATCAAGGAGTATGGCTTGTCAAATGATGATTCTAATACATATACGCGCTCCAGGGATCGAGATAGACCTATTCCTGGTGAAAAGGGCAAAGGCGGTGCAGGCAATTTTGGAACTGATGGCAGGTGCAGAAGTTCTCGTGCTGATGTGGACCATAATCACTCTGAGCAGGACAATACAAATGATAAGTATCGTGAAACTAGTGCTCGAACTGAAGTTTTGAATAATTCTGATGTTGGAGGAGGGATTTTATGTAGATTTAGTGACTGGGACAAGGGCCATGATTCAAGTAATGGAGAGATCGTATCTGAAAGGGACCCCCAAAATATGTGACCTTGTACGCGATCAGGAGGCTACTGCATCTAAAAAAGGCGGAGACTTGTTTGGTGAATACCAGCTGTCAGGACTTCAATGGTGAGGAAGAGGCTGAGCTTGAAAAGGCTTGCCGTCATGCTGCTTTAAAGAAGCTGGAAGAGATTAAAAAACGCAAGGATAATACTCTGGGTGCTCATAGTAGGGAGCCTGCTGAAAGTTCGAGATGCACCCATGAAAATTCAGTTGTCCAAGGTTCAGAGGTCAATAAACTGGAAACGAACGTTGCTTCTATAAAGAGGAAGAGGATTTAATTATAATGAAGTATGAGGTCAGTATCTTTTCAAGTATCTATCTAATTAGTGCCCGTGTTTTGTAATTCAAATCTTTAGGGTCATCCAGTGCTGAGCCTAGTACACAATGTTGCTATGTATCTCGCAATAGGTTTTCCTATTGCCGTCAGATGCTTGTCGTCCGTATGCTCCTGTATCTTGCAGAATTGATATCCACGTTCTTTGGATGTATGAGTTGATCTAAGGGTTGTTTTGACTGTACCTATGTCTTATAGATGGCTGTTTGAAAATTGCTCCATCCTTTTGGGACGTATAATCCTCTTTCTTATACTACATTCACATTCGGGGTCCGTCGGGTTTATATATCGAAAAAGGAAAATAATTGAGGTAGAGCACTCGAACGTTAGTAAGCTGTATCTGGTTGTCGCCTAAAGCCTGGTTGAATTGCTATGTGGAGAGCATCTTGATGATCTATCTGCAAGCTTGCATCTTGAATAGGAATTCGTTGAGTTACGATGCGCATCGAGTCCAAGACCTTTTCTCTGGTCATGGGGAGTAGATGCGACACCAGAGAGGATCTAACCATTTCTAACTAACAAAATGTATTCTCTCTTTTTTCTAAGGCTAGTCTATTAATTTTGTAACCACATAATTTAGTGATGGAAAGACGATTGAATTAACACGAGTATTATACTCATCACGTCATCAAAATTAGTGAAAAAGTATCTATCATAGTATCTCATTTACGGGAACAGCAAAGTTTTGTTGTAGGAAACTATCCAATACACCACGATTTACTGTACACTCCTACATTTTCATCAATTTTCAGTGATCAAGTTTTCAGCCAAATACTTGGTACGAGTTTTAGTTATTCTAAACCCATATGGCCATACCTAATGCATACGGCCATACCTAATACGTAAAATTCATTAGCTCCACCAGTTGACACGCTGATAAATCTGAAGGTAAGTTGGATTTTACATATTGATGTGATTGTGGCGAAATCAGGGTTTGTTGGTGAAGATAAAAATATGTAAACGCATCAGTAGTACAATTGAATATCCAGGGAACACTTCCATATTAGATTACAATAATAAGCATAAAAGCAGTAACTTGGAGATACAACTGATGCAGTAAACCCAAAAGATACCAAAAAGAATACAACACCCTGGCTGGATTTAACATTAAAGATACCACCTTTCGCTAAAGATTACATTGGATATTAATCACATTATAAAAGATGCAACATTTGCACGACGCAGGATGAAACCATAAGCCTTCTTCTTCTCTCTTCTGATTCCACCAATCCCATCTGTACTACTGGTATATATTACAATTGAAATGGAGGTGTAACAAAACCCTCATTCTATATATGGTTCCTGCAAGAACCATGACAAACATTCCTGAGCGACTCTAGAAAAGAGTATACCTAGAATTTTAATTTTTTATAATCGATGTTTATACCTGCAATACATCACTGTTTACACAGTTTGTCTCTTGCTTGAAACTTCTTTTGTTAGAACATCTCCCTTCTCCTACAACCAAATTACAAATTCTCCATTGTTTAAGAACAGCAGTTGCAATGATAGTCTGTAGTTCAGAAGCAATAGAGTGATAGACACACCAGTACAGCATCATCATTCATAACCATAGGGATACATTGGTGTTCATAACACCCAAAAAAAAAAAAAAAATTCCTTGAGCTAACTACAAAACGCAGTTAAGTGGAGGTTGAGTATACAGATAATCAAATGAGCGGCGAAACTATGTTTTCTCTGTCAACACAATTTCACCTCAAGTATAGTCTTACAATGGCTTCAAGAAATAGATACTATAAGCAGAGCATAATTATCATCTCCATAAGTGAGTGAACCTCCAGCATGTAAATAATGTTACTCGAGTCCTTCATTTTACTCCCAATTCCCAAATAACCATGTGGGTAACATGACACCTGGACACCAAAAGAGTGCCCATCACGTGAAAGGATTGCAAGTATCTCTGAAACCAGCTAACTCTGCACTTTGGACATGAATCTATCTACGTTTTCGTGTAGCATAACATCACAGATTCAAGTAATTTGGTGAATAAAAACCAAGGGTGGTCATACTCTCCCTCTCTCAGAGGATAATATACATTTTCTGTTATCTTGCCAGAATCAAGAGATATATGTGAATGCCTATGCCAAATTTTAGCTACGCTCTAGTGTGTAATGCAACATTCCCTTCAAACAGTTGGGAAGCACGCAACGGAGACAATCTTCGCGAACAACAATGGCAGGATTACTGCAAGGGCATAGAGCCATAGAAGGAGAAAGGGTTTTTTGAAACCCTAAAGGGGCTAGAGCACGATCAGACATAATGTGCACACACTGAAACTCGGGATGGAAGGGTCAATACACAAAGCAAAAGAAAGGCCTCCGGATATGTAATACAAACTACAAACTCAATAAACCAAATTCTTGCACACTCTTCCCGGAACTACAAAATAAACGATACAATGAAGAAAAAGAAGAGTCTCAGCAACAAACAAGAAACAAAGAAAATACTAGTCCTAACTCCTAAGGGAAGGGGAGGTGGGCACAAAGAACACATAGCCAATAAAGGCGCACAATATTTTACTGGATGTGATAAACGAACCACTGAACCAGAGATCTATTAAAATTCTAAATCTTGATCAACTGCATCAACCAGAACAATAAATGTCTTCAAAAAGAAAACGACATGTCCAATACACTAAAGGTGTTCCATAAAGAGTATACTACTGCTACATGAGCACATTTAAGTCCAACAGCAGATTTGTCTAGTCAATCTTACTGCTAACTACTAAGTGGTGTTTGATAGAGTGTAGATCAGGCAGTATCAAGCATGTACTCTTACCCAATATGCTAATGAGAGAAACAAATTGAAGAGTATCTTTGTTTTAATAATGAAGGTACACAAGCACACTCTAAAATGTCATTTATGTAGGTTGACTACTATTCAGAACAAAGTAAATCCATGTTCTCATGTGTCAATATATACATTTGAAAAAGGTAAATGCTACTCGAGAACTGCTACTCTTGTTATTTCTTTTTGGTAGCCTGATATATCCATAGAATCTAATACTTCCTACGGTTCACAATAGTTGCAACACTTTGACTTTCACGGTTGCCAATGACCTCAAAACTTTGACCACTAATATCTTTGATAATCAATTAATAGAAATTATAAATACACAACATTCTAAAGATATACTTAGAGACTATTCCAACAACATTTTACATAATAACATTTCTATCTTATATATAAGTAAAAGATATGGACAAACTAAGTATATAAATAGTGCAAAAGTCAAAAAGTATTGGAAAAGGTCTTCTATCTGACGTAGAGGGGATGATAGACAAGGTAAAACAAGTACCAAAATCTCTGCGCTCGACATCACTAAATAAAGCTAATAATGGGTTTGAGAAAATCCCTTCTATTTCTTTCTAGCTAACATACTTCAGCAACCAAACCTCACTAATTAAGATGTGATTATTATTTATCAATAGGATATATAACTGACCACTAAGGCCCTAATGGTAAGTTCTCACCTGTCTTTGTTATTGTCCCACGAACAATGCCTATAATTTTGAAGATTTTAGTTCCTATTAACAGATCATAAACAATTGTAAAGCCACTAGATAGATTTGCTTTGCTTATTAAGTTCATTTATTAGTATGACGTCCAATTACTGCCATTGATTGATTGCCTTTTCTTTTATTGCCAAAAGGTTGAGAAGGACAATATTTCATCAACAGGAGCATTCAAACCCCTGCAATCCACGGGTTACATACTAATACTTTAAATTTTGGTGTTCTTCTAGACAATTGAATATAGATTACAACAATACTTTACATTATATTATTGAGATTCTATCTAGATTTGATGTTGTAACATCCGAAACTAAAAACCAAAAGCCCCTTAGTATACTTCAGAGACTATAAGACTTTTACCTCCCCTTCCTAACCCCATCTTCCTCACTCTCTCTGTCTTTCATTAGAGTACAGCTTAATATCATCATAAAGCTAGATAAAGTTCCCTTGAAAACCTTTCACAATTGGTGACACTCACAATAACTATAAAATGACCCGGTCAGGATCCCACCGAGAAGCAATTATTTGCAGCATTATCCGTAACCCGTCAACAACTGAACACAGGCAATTGAAGAAGATGTGCGCCTCATATGATACTTAGACAAAGATCACTTGCAAACACATACTTTATTTAACATATGCTTCTTAAATTCACCCTTTGTTATGTATGTAACATACCTAAATCCTTGTCCATGTCCTAAATCCGTGTCCATGTCCTTAAATCTCAACAGACAATTAGCTTAAAAAGCAACTCCAACATTACAGAGATACTGAAAGTAACTACAAAATGACAGTTAAAGAAGATGTGCACCTCGTGATACTCAGTTAAAGAAGATGTGCACCTCGTGATACTCGGACAAAGACAATTTGCAAACACATACATTATTTAATGTATACTTCTTGATATCACTCTTTGTTATGTAATAATCATACCTAAATCTGTGTCCATGTCGAACTCCATGCATCATTAGTGCTGTGTGATACATTCTAAGACCAGATTCAATCCACTGAAAATATTATCACTAACTCAAACCCTCTCATAACTAAAAAAAAATATGCATCTCAACAAACAATTAGCTTAAAAAGCAACTCCAACATTACAATCAAGTTCAAACCTTAAAACACAAAAAAAGATCACAACTTCACTCCAACTTCAATCTAAACTACCCAAAATTCACAAATGTAACTCTAAGATCAACACAAAAATATCATCAACAAACAATAATCTCATACATTACACTTCACATAAAAATAAATTCAATAAAAAAAAAAAACTTACCCCTCCTTTAGATTCATAATAATCATCCAATGCCCATTGATATTTAGACTGATTCAACCCCAACCAATTCGCCATATACTCATCTACACTCGCATGCACTATTTTTTTTCCCAAAAAAAAAAAAAAACCCAGAAAACAAAAAGTTAGTACTAATAAAGTGAACAAGCAAAGAATCAAAAAGAAGGGTGGGGAAAAAAACGGCACCGTTTTGAACTTTAGAAATGGCTTCCCAGAAAAAAGCGAACTTGTCAGACGCCGGTTCAAACTTGGCCGGAGGAGGTTGAACCGGCGGCGGAGATTTAACGGCTATTTTTTTGGGTGTTTGTGGAATAGAAGGAGGAGAAGATTCAGAAGAAGGTTTAGGAGTTGGTGGAGGAGTGAGAAATACAGTGTAAGGGCCGATCTTTCCGATCGATGGCGCCGGAGTTTTTGGGTCTTTTGTGTTCGCCATTTTCCGGCGAAGATTAGGAGAGAGAGTGGAGATGGAGAGTGTGAGGAGAGAGAGAGTGTGAAAGGAGGAAAGAGTGGAGAGTATGTAGGGATTTGTTTGGAGAGGGAATGTAGGGTGTTTGTCTTGAACTTTACTTTCTTGTTTCTTTTTTACTCTCTTTGAGGGGTGGATTTGTGAGGTGAAAAAAGGGGGTAAAAGTTTGATTCCACACACTAATACATGATATCAAAGTTTGATGCTTAATAGTCGATGACATTTGGGTTAGGGCCTGTTCTTTTCGGCATAAAACAACTGAACTAAACTGAATTACATTATAACTAATTAATAGTAATTTAGGAACTGAACTGAACTGAATTACATTATAACTAATTAATAGTAATTTAGGAACTGAATTGAACTGAACTGAAAATAAGCTGGGGAGAACAAACCCTTAGTTGTTAAAGTCTTATAGTGATGATATCTAAAACCTGAGATCGAATCATGTCTATAAAACTACGCTTAATCGCTTATTTACACCCAGAAAAAAAAAAGATTTGACGCTAAACACTGCTTGATTTTGCTAGTGGATGTCATATGACTTAGTTAATAAAGTCTTGTGGGGGATGGTATCCAAGACCTGAGATCGAATCCCGTCTACGAAACTGCGCTTAGTCGCTCATTTATACCCAAAAAAAAAGGTTTGACGCTAAACACTGCCTGATTTTACTAATCACTAGCTAGTTGTTTTGGATTGATAAATGACATTTTGTTACAAGTAGAAGTTGTAGGTGGATGGTTGGATAATGACTTGCATATTACGTAATCAAGAGTTTGAGACATATTTTGAGAGGAAGGGGGTGACAAGTGGCGGTGCCTCGATTCTTTTTTAAATCATATTAGCAAAAAAGGAATAAAATCACTGTAGTTTAATAGAAGTATTAGTATTTTACTCAAAATTTAAAGTATTAATGTTTTGATGTTATAGTAGGTGATATTAGGCACATCTGTAAGTGCATGAACCCAAGTCATATAATATTCACAATAATTGGAGGAAGAGAAGGTTGATACCATCTACCGTGTTATTAGATTTTTATCGCATCACTTATGACTACTTACTTTCACATACACCTAATAATATTTTTGCAATGAGCGCATAAAATTAGTAGAAATTAATCATTATAATTAATAGAATTTTGAATCATAAATATCTACTTATTTTAATTGTGTGAGAATCATATATTACCTTTTAAGTATTAGAACGTTACGATTACGAACGCATGAGAAGTGTCCTCATGTCATAACAAATCAGCAATAAAATGTGAATAAAGTGTTGTCTCAAATCCCTCTCTAATGTTCTTCAAAATAGTTTTCCACCAAAGAAAGAGATAATCCAAGTGAAAGTAGCAAACAGGCCGCCAAAGTTAAAAGTTATGGATCGTTCGAGTAGAAGATACAGATCTTCAATCAATAAAATTGGTGAACATTCTAAGGTAATGATAATTTCCCTTAATCACATTCATTTACTCATGTAAGTAGTATAAGATTGCTATAATCTAGAGTCACCTTGAACCATCAAGAACATAATTCAATTGTGAGAAATGTCTCAAATTGGTATTGGGGGATTTGTTATTTTAAAGACCCTTCAGTGAAATTATTTATGTTTGCACTTGTTTGAATCAAAAGGGAAAGAAGAATAACATTGTTTAAGAAGACATTTCCCTCTTTATCCATCCCCTTGTTTTACTAGGCAATAAGGACTTTTTTTTTTTTACAAAAGATAAAGGATCCTTTTGGATTGACAGTGTATGTGGATAACAAATATGGATGTTCAATTTTTTTATTGGGTGAAAAGAGCATGTATGTTCAAACTTTAGAGTGCGGTATAAACCATACCAGATTGCAAACCAAACAATTTTTTTTACGGGTTTGGTTTGGTTAGGGGATTTGATTAAGCCACATATTTTAGTTTATTTGCCTTTTCAGAAATTTGAAACTAAACCGAATATCCAATTAGAAGAATCTTCTTAGATTAAAAGTAGGATTATTTGATTTTAATAATGCAACCTTTTAGCCAATTCGCAACGAATAAGCTAACATTTTAGTTATTCCAAAATAATGCAACCTTTAACAAAAAATTCTCCGAATGGGTAAAAACGTGAGCAACCCGATAAACAAAGTTGCCCGGACACTTGTCACAATTTCATTGGTTAGTTTTTAATTTTTGTTGAATTTAAAAAAAAAAAAAAAATCTCTCTCTTCCTTAACTCCACCGAACTCATCCCCACCCCACTCCCTCCCTCCCCTCGATCTCCCCACGGCCCCCACCACTGCCACCACCGGACCACCTTCACCACTCCCAAGCGCAACCACCATCTTCACCACCACTCAAAACCGCAACAACCACCTTCACAACCCCAAATCACCACCACCAAAATCGACCACCAAATCGAACCCCACCCTTATTTCCACCGGCGCACAACCCACCTCTTCGATTTTCGCCCCCAACCCAACCGTCCTTCCCCCACGATTTTCACCCCTAACCCACCGCCCTTCCCCCACCGATTTTCATCCCCCCACCCCCTTCGATTTTCGCCTCCCCCCCTCCCCCGCTGCACCGGAACCGTCCACTTGGTCCGGGTATGGCGGCAAAAAACCCGACAACGGTCGGGCTTAGTCTAGGAGCGGGTTCGCAAATGCGAGAGTGGGGAGGGGAGGGTTCGCGAATGCAGGTGGGGAGGGGAGGGGGTTCGCGACTGCAGGGAAGAGGGGAGGGGGTCGGCGACAGCCGACACCAGGGGAAGGGTGGGGGAGGGGGAGTTAGCGGGGAAGGGGAGGGGCGACCGCAGTGGGGAGGGGGTGGTGAGGGGTGATGGGGGCGATGGGGGTAACAGAGGGCGTGGGTGAGGGTTGAGGGGGGAGGGGCTAGGGGTGAGGGTGGGGGAGGGAGGGGGGTCAAGGTGAGGTGGGGGTGTTAAAAATTTTTTAACCTGTTTCACGGAGTTACCAAATAATCCGACTTATTGTAGGAATTTTTTGTTAAAGGTTGCATTATTTTGGAATAACTAAAATGTTAGGCTTATTCGTTGCGAATGGCCAAAAGGTTGCATTATTAAAATCAAATAATCCTTAAAAGTATTATTTTATTTTTTCTTTCGAATTATTAATTTTCTAAGGTCAAAGAATATAATAGGGTTGTTGAGTTATTGTTAATCCCTTCTTTATAGAATATCTTAAAATCTAATCTCTTACAAAAAAAAAAAGTGTCAAATTTCCTGTACATGTTATCTAATTAAGTATTACTTGCTGCTACTTGGACAAAGTTTGCAACCACATTTTTGTTCTTGGCGGTATTTTTACCCTCACACTCGAGATTAAAGAACAAATTAGAAAAAAATTAATGAGAAAAACTAATTTAGTAAGGGGTGTGCTAAATACAGCACAAAAAAATCAAATCCTGGTAGAGAGTATACAACTCAGAGAACTTTTTCTTAGCTTGACAAAATGTTACTTATTGGATCAAAAATTGGCTTTCAACAATGGTTTTTTTTTTTTTTTTTTTTGTGCGAATGAGCCACAAGGGTGGGGATAAGAATCGATCCTAGGATAACCTGGAGCCGGGAGGAAAGCCCTAACCAACTGAGCTATTACTATCCTAATGCTTATTGATGGCATCATGGCAAGGATGGAAAACCTGCTGGAAAAAGGCATTTACACCAAACCTATCCATGCATATTCTAAGATTAATAATTAGAAAAAGTCACGCTATTCCATTAAAAACTAGTTTTTAGGTCCGGGCTATGCCCCGGGTAATTATAGTATTTATTTATTAACATTTTACTTTATAAATATAACACCAAACATTACTTGGTTTGGTTTATAAGCTTGAGGTCATGGGACAAAATCTTATAAGATGCATTTTCTATTTTTTTTATTGTATGCATGTTTACATAAAGTAAACACTCAAAGGGATAGCGTCACGTGGCGTAGTTCCTTGCTTAGGAACGCCTTTTAATATATTAGTATAGATATGAAGCAAATTTCTTATAAAAAATTAAAAAATGAATGAATCTACATTGTTTTGTGTAAGTGCATTCATGCATTAGTAAAGGCTTATTGGTATATATTGCCCTACATGGCTACATGCATTTATTTATATGTGGTAATGTTGTTTAAAACTCATAGGTAACTTTACCAACGATCGATGAGACAAGTGCTGATAATAGCGACATAGCAATGGTGAAGAAAAATAAACTTCTAGCTTGCCTAACATGTCCCCTCTGTCAACAACTCTTCAATGAAGCCACCACCATTTCTGAATGTCTCCACACTTGTAAGTCTTCTTACTCTTCTTCCTTTCTCTCATGGTTATACTCTCTTCACAGATATTTCAGATCAAATGAAGAATATATAAAACAAGTTGTAGAAGGTGTTTTAAGTCAATACATGTAGAGAGTCGCAACCACCGGAGAATCATTGGATATCCCTTGGGAAAGTCCCGGATTGAAGATATATCATCGGATTGGAAAAAAATCCCAAAATTAGCTCCAAAAATAGCCTAATTTAAAGGATATAATACACACTTTAGGGACTTTTCCGAAACCCGAGCAACTAACCTCATGGGATGCATCCTACAACTTTAGGATACCATTTAAACATATATCCTTGAGTTGGAACAAGCATATGGTGGGAAATAGAAGCCTTCAGAGTTGTTTCGGGGTGAAACGAATAAAAATCATTTAAAACAAGTTGCGAAAGCATTTAAAGTTGATGTAAAAGTCCTTTAGAAAAACAATATTGGATCTAGAAAAGTTAGCTTGAAAAAAGTCGAATTGGAAATCTATAATATATGCTTTTGGGACTATTTCGGGGGCTAGGAAACAAATTCATGAGACGTATCTTGATGTTGTATGAGACCATTTGATAGCATCCTAGGTTCATAAGGTGGGGTCAAGAGGCCTAGCTCCACAAATATTTTAGGTTGGATTATATGTACAATCATAGTGATGTTGGCAAATCCTTAAGGTAGTTCAATCATGATAAATTAATCCTTAGTTACCCTTACCCCTATCATCATCCGCATTTTCTAAGATGTTTACACTACTTGTTACATATCCTTCACTAGGAGTCTAATTTATACTTACATGGTATACCAAGTTTTGTCATTTGCCACGGAAGTACATATCTAAGAACCTTGTCATAATGTCGCCAATGAAAAGCAAGTGCTCGTATCCTTCTCCTTTTGTAGAGATTTCATTTATATATCTCATACTCCCTCCGTTTCATTTTAATTTACCCACTTCACTTTAGGGGAGAACCAAAGAGAAAATTCAAAAGTATAGGAGAGAAACTGAAAGGGTGGAGAGAGAAATTGAAAAGTGAGAGATAAATTAAAAAGTGGGTTAAAATATTAAAAAGTGGGTGATATGGGTGGAAAAAGAGGAGAAAGTAGATGTGACATGTTACCAAAAATAGAAAAAACAACAGTGTGTAGATTAAAAAGAAACGGACCATAAAGAAAAGTGTGTAGATTAAAAGAAACGGAGGGAGTAATATGAGTGGTTTTTGTTATAGATCGTCCCATCATAAACTGAAAGTGGCTCTCTAAAATAGTTGTACATTTCCTCAATCTTCTATCATACTCCCCTCAATTTCATGTTATGGCATATAAGCTTCAAAGCCTGATCATTTGAGCAACCTTAATGCATCAATTCTATATTTATAAATAGGTGCTAACGTGCCTTAACTTGTGGTGTTTTGTTTATCTTCCAAATCTTATTTAAAATAATTTTATCTGCGACAAATAAGTGAACTAACTAGAAATATATGAGTGATTTAACTTGATCAAGCAGTCTAAGTCCAAAATATAATTTTCTCTCGTTTATATTGTAGATTATTGTTAGTTTTCTCAAGGGTAAAGTTTATTAAAAGAAAAAATTGATGACATTTGTTTCCCTTTTGAGTCTTTCTTATATAGTTTTGTGTGCTAACTCTTGCAGTTTGTAAGAAATGCATACATGACAAGATAGTAGAGGATAATCTGGATTGTTGTCCTGTGTGTAACACAAATTTGGGTACCACTCCCCTAGATAAACTCAGGTATCATATTTTACTCCCTTTTCTAAAATAAAAGCTTACATTATAATTTTACACCATTACTATAAGATATACTCCCCCTTTTTATTTTTATTTTTCCTATAAGAAAAGAGGGGGAAAAAATAGCGAAAGTGAGTGAATAATAATATTAATATAACAAAATTAAAGTGAATGGGTAAGTTCATAAAATGAAAAATTTTGTGTTGAAAAATAGGCGTATAAAGTTAGTGGAGGTGAATAGCCCCCATTAGGTGAGATATATGGGGTAATTAAGCAAAAATGTGAACTCCTTACTGCTTACATAATAATACTTCTATAAGATAAGATGTATTATATTCTAGAAGTATAATTTGTACTCACTCTATTTCATAATACTCCCTCCGTCCCAAAATATAGTTCCCATTTTCATTTTGGGTGTCCCAAAATATAGTTTCCATTTCCATATTTAGTTCCACATTTTTCTGTAATTTGTCTAGAAAAATCGTGTCTCATCATTTACTTGCTTCTTGAATTTTGTTTTTTGCTTTGTTTATTCAACCCAAGTGTTACAATTAATGATCTTTCACTAATTATTCTCCATTATCTCTCCTAAAATCATCTTTTCCCATACAACATTTATTTAAATAAACAAAAAATCTTTACTATCCCTCTTAGATTCTATTTGCATAAATTACAGTGAAAAAAGGGAAATGAGAACTATATTTTGGGACGGAGGGAGTACAAGATAATTATTTTTTGTTTAATCTGCGTGCAATGTCATTATCTTTTATTCGCATAATATAATACTCCCTCTGTTTCATTTTAATCTAGACACTTACACTTTTCACGCATGCCAATGCAAAACTTTGAGGACATATATCTTTAGTTTTGTATTTGTAAAAATTATAAAAAGTACATATTAATAAAATACATGTTATGATGAATCTAACAAGATCTCACATGACTATATTTTCATCCGCGTATAAATCACAAATGATAGCCAAAGTAAAATTTGTGAATAGTGTAAAATGTCAAAGTGTGTAGATTAAAATGAAACGGAGGGAGTAACTAAATATAAAAAAATGAACGATCATTGTTTTTTTATAATGAAGGTTTCCCTGTCTTAATCATATCCTTGAATTTATAGGAGGGATAATAGTCTGCAAGATATAAGTTCAAAGATATTTAAGCAAGATGGAAAGAAGTCCAAGGAGGTGTGTCCTATCCAAAAAAACTTGGTTAAGGCTTCAGAGAATGTGCAATGCAAGAGAAAAGAAAAATCACTTTCTTCTTTGGTGGATAACTTGCCAAAGATAGCATATCAAAATATAACCACCAAAAGAAGATCAAAACTTAGTAGTAGAAAAACTACTCTTTTACAAGGACCTACATTCTCCTCTAAAGAACCAAGTAAAAGAATTGATGATTCTTCTCATAAAAAGGAAACCTCATCAAAGCCAAGTAAAAGAATTGAGGAATCTTCACAGGTAATTTGTGAACTAATTATAGGTTAATTCACTAAATCTACTATAGAAAACTATCATGGTTTAGAAATTGTGTCATATTGTCATAGGATAATTTTCTTTTTTGATCAACAAGTTTGGTGAAGATATCAAGCCTGGATTTTCACATTTATCCTAAGTTTTTATTCTTTTTAACTACTTCTACTTCATTAAACCATTTGTTTATTAAATTATTGAAATTGATATTCATTCATTATACCGGCCTTTAACAAAAAAGACGTTTACAGGTCAAAATTGTTTCTTTGTAATCCACCAGTGATTACAACTTCTATCATACATCCGGATGTACCGTGAGCATGGTGTACCCAAGGCTATTTTCTTGCTCATTGCTCATTTGAAAAACTACATATGAGCACATGAGAAAAAAAATCGTATTGGGTGTAACATGCACATGGTGCACCCGAGTGTGCATAGTGAATGCATTCACTAGTGATTTGTCATACGTCGTAATTGAATTTCGTAATTAAATGTGATTTTTTTACACATCAAAACTAATTTCGGCGGACTAAAGTAAGTTTTCCTAATTAAATTTTATAACAAATCAATATTGATTTTTTAAAGTTAAACATAATATGGCCTAATAAAATCTTTTATTTTACAACTCTAAGGAGCTCCTTATGCTAGATAGAATTCAAAGGATGATTGTTTGATAAGAAACTTTTAAGACCAAATTATAATTTAATAATAATAAACCTTTGATTTTTGGTCTTTCTTTACCTTCATTAATTCTAAAATATTTTTCTTCCTATTTTTATTGAGCAGTACTTAATTTTAGTGATATCATATTGTACGCTAAGAGTTTTATCTATGAGTAATCTAAACAGCAAAAGATTGACAAAGATAAAGAAGTTAAAGGACCGCTGGAAATAACATGTGACCTAAACCAACTTCCAAATCTCATAGAAGATGAAGATCTAAGCAAATCAAAGTCCATTGCAATTTATGATCAATCTATAATAGAGACTCCTCTTCACAAGAACAAGAGTCATGAGCTCAAAGCCAAAGGCAAGTGTATAGAGGTATGTGAATTCCTTAATTTAAATATGAACTAGTCCAAAATGAGTTTGAAATCAATGCTCAAATATATACCGATGTCATGAAAGGTCGTTGCATTTTTACCTTATATTATACTACCTCTGTATTTTTTTAGTTGCACCATTCGCTTTTTCACATTTGTCAAGACGTTTCTTTGAATGTTAACATCTCTTATTGGGTGTAAGTAAAAATTATAAAAATTTAATATTTGGAATCCTCGCATTGAGACGAATCTAACAAGAACCCACTTGACTATATTTTTTCTTATATAATGATACGAGATAGTTTAACAAAGTTGGTTAATGAATAGTGTCAAAAAATCAAATGGTGCAACTAAAAAAATACGGAGGTAGTAATATAGTATTGGTTCATGAATCGATTTTTATTTATGTCATTTCTTAACATGAAGTACTCTATCACCCTGAAATTAATAATTCTTTAATTATTCTCTTGTTATATTGTTTATCTAATATGGTAATCTTGTAGAATACCTTTCCTTCTGAATCATCTAAGCACAAGATAAAGCACAATGTTGAAGACGAAGATGCACAAATATTTGCAAGAAAAGTTGATCTAAATAAGCCCCCAAATCTCCCAATAGCAGACAATTTAAGCAAGTCTAAAGGCAAGGAAAAAATGGTGGTAGGGCACCATGAAGAGGATTCTTTAAGTTCAATAAAATCTGAATTACTGAAAAAGGTTAGAAGAAGGCGTCAAACAAAAGTGGCAATATCTCAACCAACCAACCAACAAGAGAGTGCACCTATTGACACTGTAGTCAAAGTCACAACAAGAAGGCCTGAGGGAATATCAACCCCAGTTTGGTTCACTTTAGTTGCTGCCAAAGACCAGTAAGATTTTTAAGTATTGTTTTTTTATTCAATTGTATCTTACCTTTATTTAAAGGAAAAATTGTCAAGAATAAGTCAACTTTTGACCCGTCCGTTAAAAATAAGTCATCTTTTGATTATTTCCTGAATAAGTCTACCTTTAGTACTTATCAATTTTAAACAAGTTAAATTACAAATAATCTGACTTTTTTCTTTCTTTTTGTAATTTTTAATCTCTTTTGGTTTTGTCTCTCATCCCTTTGAAGAGTTACACATATCATATTTAAGCGGTTAAATAAGTTAAGAACATGCAATAACTTGTTAAAAATAGTTTGGTATTAAAGGTTGACTTATTCAAGGATAATCAAAAGGTTGACTTGTTTTTAGCGGATGGCTCAAAGGCTGACTTATTCTCGACAATTTTTCCTTATTTAAAAAGATAAGGTTAACCTAGTTTGTCGGAGGTCATCCTTACACTCCCGTGACAGGGTCGGGATTCGATTTTTACCCCTTGTCAAGTGGGAGTCCCAAATTCCTCCCATTTACAAAGAATCTTCATCTTGTCTAAAAAGAAAAAGAAAAATTCTTACCTTTACTTGGTCCTCAGCTTCTTAATTTTTTTTACAAATGTATCTTACCTTTTTACTTGGATCTCGTATATGTGTTTATGTTTCTTTGATATTCTTGCTTAATGATGTAGGAAAGGAGAGGCATCATTACCTCAAATATCACCCAATTGTTTGCGTATAAAGTGAGTCTTTTCATTTTTAATCTCTACATTATTCCCTTGTACTTTTTTCTTGTATTTGTATGCTTCGTGTTCTTGTCATTTTGAAGGAAACATTTGTGCCCTTATATATATATATATATATATATATATATATATATATATATATATATATATATATATATATATATATCTTCCTTAGCTTGCATGCACTTCCCCTCTTAGTAGACTTATCATATTATGACATCTCAAACATATCTCATTTAAATGATAAAGTTGACTAATTTATTGCATTGTGCAAGCTGCCTAGCTATGGATGATTTGCGATTAATAAAATGGTGACAATTGAACGCTCATTAATATGATATGTTTGTTTTTATAATACGTACACTTTTCCTCCATATTTTTTTTGATAAGGAGAGAAAACTTCGAAAGACCCTTTAATCAGGGGGCCAACCTAAAACATCTTTGCGGACGAATAATTGGTGATCGTTAATCATTTAACATTCAAAATATTATTTATGATAATAAATATGCAAATATAATTCTATTTTGTTGTAATAATTAGTTTCAAGTTTTTTTTCATTCAATTCTGTAAGTTATAAGGCATGTTATAGTATTATAAAAATTGGTAAAATTAAAATTGGAATGATAATCAAACCTTGTGTGGAGACGGGATACTATAGATAACATTGTAGATGAAAAAAATATATATCATATCTGACCAAAGCCCTAATGAAGTGCATATTTCAAGAATATTTGTTAATTGTGCTTTAATTTTATTATTCTTACTAAATTACAATTTCCGTTGAAGGGATGAAAACTTGCCTATTTCAGTTGTTAGAAAGTACATTGCGAAAAAACTCAATCTCACTAATGAATATGAGGTACGCTTTCTTTTTACCCTCTTGAGTGTTCATTCAAGCTCTTACAATTAAACAAAAATTCCTGTTGTAGTTGAACATGCTTTAATTTCATATTTACCTATAAAGGATATATGAAGGTTCGGTTTCTTTCACCTAATTTTTATTTAATTAATTTGATTATTATTGATAAATATAATTGTTATTAATAAAAAAAGTTACATGTATATATGTCAATTAAAAATCATTAGGTCATGTAGGGTGTTAGTGAATCTCATTTACATTACTATTTTCTTTGTTTCTTTTATATATAAGAAGTCAAAATACCATAAGAGATAACTATATACAAGCTAATGACACTTTTCGTGAAATTAATTTGAGATGTTGTGATCTTCTTATAACAAAATATAAATATGGTCCCAAAAAGGACATGTCATATGAATTTAGGGTCTGTTCTCCCCAACTTATTTTCAGTTCAGTTCAGTTCAATTCAGTTCAGTTCAGTTCCTAAATGATAATCATTACTATTAATTAGTTATAATTTAATTCGTTCGGTTCGCCCGGTTCAATTCATTTCAATTCGGTCGATTCGGTTCGGTAGTTTTTATGCCGAATAGAACAGACCCTTAATGTAACATGTCTAAATCTCAAACAGGTGGAGATAATGTTACATGGTCATCCAGTGATTCCTTCATTGAGACTTCGTAATCTTGTGGATGTTTGGTGTCAAACTGCACCAAGTGGAACTCAAGAAATCCAAACCACAGTTGGGAATTCAGCTAAAGACTTTGTGTTGCTCTTATCTTATGCTCGAAAAGTGGCCTCTCCTTAATGACTACAATGAGGAATGGGAATTTAAGAAACCTAATCAGATTGCTGGTTAATTTTGCTTTGAATTTAATTTGATGACCAAATGTCATTTGAATATTTTTTAATTTTCTAGAACAATGTCCTTATACATGTTTCAAATAGTTGGTTTATTTAATTCTTGTTCAACCCCCCCTCCCCCTACAAAAATCAATAAAAGAGCAAGAATTATCTCTTGGTTCGTAAGAAAAAAAAATTGTAATGTAACTTATTAAAAGAGTAATTTGTGTTCAATGTTATGTTAGTCCATAAGCAACATATTTCCTTTTTCTATCATTAAATTTTGGAGTATCTTTATCCTCTAAAATTGGATATTTAGTCAATCCTAATATATTTTTAGCCTACATAAGTGTATACAGTATATAATAAACATTATGACTTCACGTACTAACGACTCATCTCTTTCTATATCTGGCATTCTACGATCAAAGTAAACAACGGTACGAAGGGGACAAATGCCTAAGTTTTCTATTCATAGAAGCATAGGTTGTTGGATGCATATCCTTTACTCGTGCAAGAGTGGTCTTTCATTCCTCGCTTGGGGACTTTTTCGTGCTTGAATTTTTGTTTGCTCTTTCTCCAAAAGCTCGACATTGTGTGTACTTTTCTCAGATTTCCTAAAACATAGCTTCAGATTTCTCCTAAAAGAATCACCATACTCCCCAAGGCGAATTATTGCATTCATCCAAAGGTTTATGGCTCTAACTTCTACCTAAAGACCAAGGAGACATGGATCTAACCTAAGGGTTACAAATACAACCGGGTGTACCAGGGCTATTTTTCTTTTGCTCATTGTTCATTTGAAACCTCCGGATGTGCGAAAATTTGCCCAATAAGGAGAGTTCCAAATGAGAAAAAGATAGCTTTGAGTGTACTATGCATATGACCATCGTGTACAATGAATGCACTCCATAAGAGCTTAACCAATTAATTTCATTGATAAAATATTTCTTTATGTTTTCTTCTATACTCCCTTTTGATTATTCATATTTTTATTACTAAGTGTTTATTTAGCAAATGTAGATCTTTGTCTCTTTTATACTTTTTTTTTAAAAGTAAGATGAAGGGGACTCACTTGAGGGGATAAGGGAAAATCCTCAAATGAGTCCCATGAGGTTTGATCCCTAGACCTCAGGGATATGAGTTGAGGAGCGATGCCACTACTCCACCACCGCAACCTCTTGTCTCTTTTATACTTGTATATATTTTTTTTATTACCAACCTTCTAAGATCCTCATACAATGATTGTTTAAATAATAAATCACTTATAATTAGTCAGATTGACAGATTGTTCTAATAATAGATCACAATAGAGTCTCAACTTTTCTTTATTTTACTTTTTCTCTCCTTTTTAATAGAAAGTTGGATATTATATCTTCCTTATTTTCAACAATCTATAATCTCATTACACATTCCCTTTCCAAAACTTTACCCCGAAAGAGCCCTTAGCAAACGTGTCATTCTCAAACACGAGATTCGAGGTTACTTGGGCCCTGTTCTTTTGGACTTATTTTCAGCAAAAATAAGTAAAAATAAGTTTAGTTCAGCAAAAATAAGTTCAGTTCAGCAAAAATAAGTAAAAATAAGTTCGGTTCGGCAAAAATAAGTAAAAATAAGTTCGGTTCGGCAAAAATAAGTTCGGTTCGGCCAAAATAAGTTCAGTTCAGCCAAAATAAGTTCAGTTCAGTCAAAATAAGTTCAGTTCAGCAAAAATAAGTTTAGTCTTCTCTAATGTTATAATTATTATTTTTGTTTTCAATATTACTATTACTATTTTTATTATTATTAATAATATTATAATTAAAATAACGATGAATTTGTTTTTTTATTTTTTTTATTTATTATTTATTAATTATTATAATTATTATTTATTATTTATTATTTATTATTATTATTATTTATTATTTATAATTTATTATTTATTATTTATTATTATTATTATTATTCTAATTATTTATTATTATTTATTATTTATTATTTATTATTATTATTATTATTATTATTATTCTAATTATTTATTATTATTATTATTATTATTATTATTATTATTATTATTTATTATTTATTATTTATTATTTATTATTATGTATTATTATTATTATTTTATTATTTATTATTATTATTATTTATTATTATTATTATTATTTATTATTTATTATCTATTATTTATTATTATTATATTATCATTATTATTTATTATTTATTATTTATTATTTATTATTATTATTATTTATTATTTTTTAATTTTTAATTTTTATTTTTAATTTTTTAATTTTTATTTTTAATTTTTAATTTTTAATTTTTATTTATTATTTACTCCCTCCGGTTCCTAAAGATCTTCCTTGTTACTGTTCCTACAGATACCAAGGAGGATTCATTGATGTGGGGTCTAGGGTGGATAAAGTATAATAAAGTAAGACTATAGAGGAGAGAGAGGGTAATAAAGTATAATAAAGTAAGATCGTAGAGGAGAGAGAGGGTAATAAAGTATAATAAAGTGCAATTGTAGACCCATATAATAATGACATGAAAGGGTAAATAGGGAAATTTATTTTGCCAAATAAGGAATAAAGCAAAAGAGGGAAGATCTTTTGGAAACGCACTTAAACGGAAAGAGGGAAGATCTTTAGGAACCGGAGGGAGTATTATTTATTATTTAAAATTATTTATTATTATTATTAGTATTATTTATTTATTATTTATTATTTATTATTTATTATTATTATTATTTATTTATTATTTATTATTATTTATTATTTATATTTATTATTATTTATTATTTATTATTTATATTTATTTATTATTTATTATTTATTATTTATTATTATTATTATTTATTTATTATTTATTATTATTTATTATTTATATTTATTATTATTTATTATTTATTATTTAGTATTTATTATTTATTATTTAATATTTATTATTTAATATTTATTATTTATTATTATTATTTTTTATTTTTTATTTTTTATTATTATTATTATTTATTATTTATTATTGTTAATATTATTTTTATGATTTATTATTTATTATGTATGATTATTAATATTATTTTTTATTATTTATTATTATTATTATTTATTATTTATTATTATAATTTATTATTTATTACTATTATTTATTATTATTATTATTATTATTTATTATTTATTATTATTATTAATATTATTTATTATTATTAATATTATTTTTTATATTTTTTTATTTATTATTTGTTATATTATTTATTATTTATTAGTATTATTTATTATTATTTATTATTTTTTATTTATTATTATTATTATTTATTATTTTTTATTTTTATTATTATTTATTATTTATTATTATAAAATAATAAAATAATAATAATAAGTATTGATAATATTATGTTAATATTTATTGATTATTATAATAATAGGTATTGATAATATTATGTTAATATAGTTTAGTTCAACAAAAATAAGTTCAGTTCAGCAAAAATAAGTTCAGTTCAGCCAAAATAAAATAAGTTCAGTTCAGTTCAGTCAAAATAAATTCAAAAGACAGGGCCTTGGTCTCCTTATAAGCTTATACCCAAAAAATGACTAGTTCACTTAAATTCATGAGCTACACTTTCATTTTTTTACCATCTTATAGTTATAAGACTATAGTCCACCAAATCACAACAGTTTTAACCACTCTTCATATTCAGCAATCAGCATGCCATCGACGGAGAGCAACATCAACAGCAGGTGCAGCATTCGAGCTCTTTGGATCCTCAACAATGTCGATTTCGTCGTCTTCTCCAGGTTTTCATTCTTACCTTCTATCCAAATTCCACCTTCATCTTCCTTTATCTGCAAAATCCTTTTTAATTTGATAAACCCTAACATTATTGATTTTGCTTCTTCTTAACAATCGTCAATTTCGTACTTTCCGATTGAATTTCAAATCCCTAATTCGCTTATTTTCATCTGAGTAGAAGGTTTCCTACTGTGAATCGTCGATGGCGTGCCGCCTGTAATGTCCAAAATGAGAAGATTGCGATTGAAAATGATGATCATAAGCCTACTGTATCAACTTCACTTCCCTCTGATTTGGAGTTATCCGAGGCGTTTTCTAATCGAAAGAAGAGGTTTGATATTTGTGTATTGTATCCTTTGAGAATTATTATTGTTATTACTATATAACTGTAGAATTATATGTAGTGTGTTGCGTCAAATTTGTGATGATAAGATTCTGAAATGCGTATATTATGGAATATGGAGTATGTTACTATTAAGGTTATGTTCTTCTCGCCTTGTATGCATTGTGAGTAACTAAATCCCACCCTAATTTGTTCTAGGTATCGCCCTAAATACAATAGAGCCTCACCCTAATGTATATCCCATTCCCTTTCATACTCTCTATCTCCTTTGCACTCTTTCTTTCCTCCTTAGTCCCTTTTTTCCATCATCCCTTCCCCACTCCTACCACCATTGAAGAACCTCACTTTTACCACCATTAGAGGACCAACAAATTCGACAACCTGACCACCAATGCCGGCCACCACACTTAAACAGAGACCCACTCGTCGAGAAAAAGGAAAATCGCCGGGAAATCAAATAAAGAAGTAGAAGACGCCGAAAAAAGGGGGAAAATCGTCAGAAAAGGACCACAATTTTCGCCGGAAAATCATGAACTCATATGGTCAGTAAGTAAAGGCCAGTCTAACCATATGGGTAGGCGTTTGTGTTAGACGCTTGAACCTATTGATAGGCGATTTCTATAGGCGCCTGATGATAGGTTAAGACGTCTACAATGGACGTGTGGCCTGTGGTTGAGGCGGAAATTGCAGACGCCTATATGGTGGCTGGCGTTGGTTAAACGACATTTAATTTGTACACTGTTTAAGTTTAGGGCTCTTCAATAGTGGTAGAAGAAATAATTTGCGGCAAATCCTCGAAATTGGACTTGAAGAGATAATCCTACTATAATGAAGTTGTCAGTGAAGCAAAGGTGGTTTTATGGTGGTGGTTATAGGAGTGGGTTATGGAATTAGGTGGGTGGGAATCGTGGGATGTGTTCTATAAGGAAAGGGAAAGGAAAGGAGGGAAAGAGGGAAATAGAAAGTGTATAAAAGTATAAAAATACAGGGCATTAGTAAGTAAAATTAGGGCGGCGATTAGCAAAACCCTATTCATTCGGGAAAAGTAAGTTTGGATAAGTTAAGTTCGGAGACAATGAGTTTATATAAGTTAAGTTTAGGGCAGATAAGTACTAACAGCTACAATAAGTTCAGATTAGTTAAGATAAAGTTAAGTTGGGGGCTAGTAAGTAAAGATCAGTTCGAATGAGTGAAAATTAGGTGAAGAGAGTCAGAGACTGACCCTGAGTTATGTAACAGTGTTGTAAGCAATATTTGGTTCTTTAATTTGTTAAAGCTCAAACCACGTAATGTGATGATCATATGGATGGGCATATTGAAGTTCTAAATGAGGATATTGTTTTGGTAGATTGTGACTTGCTTAGGACAAAAATGTAGCAAATCTTTTTGGAGATTTTTCGAGATATGCTGGTATTTTCTCATGCTTGTATGCTGAATATGAAGTACGTGAAGAAGAAACAAACATTCATATATTATGTTGATGGTAATGGAGGAGTATGTCACCAAATATATGACATATGATGTACTGACCTTGTTTCATAGTACTTTTCTTAGTTGACTTCTCATAAATATTATGGAATGTGAAAATAACCTTTATTAATAGTTTACTGGACCATTGAATCAAATGCATTAGAGATGATGGATTCTTTGTAATTTACAATAATAAAGAGGACAATTATTGTGAAACAGAGGCAGCATATTTGAGACTATGGTCAAAATTATCTTAGTGTAGGTGATTCCCATTGTAGGGAGTAAGAGGGTTAGAATTTTATACTAGAATGGATATTTAAGGTGTAGATCTATAAGTAAGAAAAGTTCGTATGCTTTTTGTGTGAACTTTATGATTCAAGTGGTAGAATTATATAATAAGTGTAAGTACAATTGAAGGCGATTTTTCAACTGTCTTTGTTGTTTTAATAATATAAAAATTACATGTCGCTTAAATCTCTCTCTTTTTTTTTCCCACAAAAATACAATGAAATTTGACATATAACATGTAAGCCTACTCTGAAGTGCTGAAGACGGATACTTTTTTCTGAAACTAGTAGCAGTTATCTGAGGCTAATTATTCTTTAGAAAGAGACTTGAATGTTCTCTAGTATTTCCAGCATTGGGGTTCCAATACTCTTTCTGATTCTTTGTTTGATGTGTCCAATCATGTTTGTGGGGGAGGAGGTTTATGCTGCTTTTACAGAGAAAGGAGATGGAGCTAGAGACTGTTCTTAGTGTATTTCTCTGTTTTTCTTCTTCTGCTGTGCTTGCCTTTAACTTGAACTTGTTTTATGAGCCTGATGAATTGTGGAACTGGCCGATATTGTCTGTGATGCTACCTTGTTGAAGTGTGTGCGTTGAGGGTCCCCTGATATGCTCTTCTAACACAGCTTCACCATGTGGTCTTTATGATGATGCATCTCTTTTATGTACCTAGCAGAGAGGGATCTGCTCGTGGTTCTGGCATACGCGTCGCTGAGTCTGTTCAGGGATCAGATTCATGGGTTGATGACCCAATTGTGCGTCACATCATAAGTCTCTCTATAAACCGTGAAGAAGGAGAGGACTACTTGCTATGGCCATTAGTTCTTCATGTAAAGGGACCCTACTGCATCTTGGTATTGCCATTGGTGGAGCTGAAGCATTTGGAAACATATGACAGACTGTATAAGAGATCAGACTGTGGAACAGCCATTGGACTGGACCCTAATCTATCCTCTTTACTGCTTGATCTTCCATCTATCACAGGGTATGGTATGTTACCTGCAAATATGGCTATCATATCGTTTTGGTTCAAGCTTTCAAGCATCTTTCTTTCCCCTGTTTAATTAAATTTCCAGTCCTTAATTGCTGTTATGGATGGAGTGGTAATTTACCATATATAGGCATCACATGCAAACACAAAATCGTATTGAGAAATTGTTGATCTTTCCAAGCATAAATCACCTTGAACCTGTATCTGTTGCTCAAATGATTTCAACTTTCTTATTTTTTAGAGGTTCATCATGAAATTAATTTGGTAGCCTATGTAAAAGTCGCTCAAGATCTCATGGTGTAGATTTCTGTGCTTGCTTCTTAACCAAATTGCATCTTTCTTTTGTTTCCTTTTAGTTGACTTATTTCTTTATTCACACTTGCCAATGCTAGTCATTAATATCTTTAAATATCCATAAGCAATTATAGAAAGTTGATGTCTTTATAATTATATTCAATTATTTGACAAGATCCCACATAACTATGTTTTTTCTTAAGTTTAAATCACATAACATAGTCAAAGTGGAGTTTGTGAATAGCGCCCAAGTCAAAACACGTCAACAATTGAGAAAAATAGAGGAAGTACCAATTATGTTCTTGAGACAGCATTTAGGGGAACCGAATTTAACATAACCTTACCCCTAACTAATTAAATACTCACTCCCTTCTATACTCAAGTTTTTATGAGATATTAGCTATTGTGTTGGTTACTTAAATCTGAGAATTAATACATTGGTTCTTTAAACAAACAAATAATAATGTATTGATTTTTTTAATAGATTCTATGGACATTATTTTATTGATCAAATAATATGGGATGACTGGAATACTATTAGAGAAACAGTTTCCAAAACACCATGCGATCAATTTTCGTTAGATAAGAAATTAAATTTCTCTGTAGTGTGGATAAGACTTTTTTCACTTTGGGGAGAGTAGGAGAAGATTTTTTTTTTTTTACTATTGAGTATTGATTAAAATATTGGTTGTGTAATTCTAGCTAAGAGAAATGATGGGTAGGCAATAAATGATTAAAAATTTCATAAATTACTAAACAAGAAATAGACATACAACAAAATTAGAATTAAAAATTAAAAGTAAAGGGGACATCTTTTCAAGTCACTCAGGTACCTTAAAACACGTAAGACGCGTGGAGAAATAAGAAAGGAAGGGAGAAAAACCGTACAACATCGACATAGCTATCACACGAGGAAAATAAAGAGTCTTTTTATTTGTGACTTGCAAATTGAATCCTATGTTGCTATTTTTTTCTGTTTAGGGCCTTCAGATGTACCTCTTCTTTTGTTGTAGTCTCTTGAAATGGTCCCCTTTTATGTCCTTACTAGAGCATTTTCGCCTTTTTCTAACATGTCCAAACTAATGATAGAAGTTACTCCCATCTTATCTCTTGTCACCTTGTTCTCGATCATAACTTTTAGAGTATGAGTGTACATCCAGTGAAGCATCCTTACCCCTACAACCATTAGTTTGTAGACCTGCGTTTTCGTGATTGGCCAACCGCCAACACGTACAGAGTAAGCAGGTTTCATAGCTACTCCATAGATTGCCTCTGAGTGTTTTTGGTATTTTCTTGTCGCAGAGAACTCCTTAGGTGCTTCTCCTTTTGAGTCATGTAGCTGTTATGGTGTGCAATATCTTCATCAATCTCTCCACTATGTTGAATGATTGACCCAGGTATTTGAAGCACTCTATCTTTGGCGAAGTAAGATGTATATTTGCATTCCTCGAATTAGATACTCTGCTGATGACCCTCTATGATCTTAGACCCTCTATGATCTTAGTTTAGCGCTGGGGAAGAATCTTTACAATCGAGGACTTATGAAGTTGGACGAGTGGATCTCGCATTAAGTGGATGTATGAAGTGTAAGATATTGAGCATCACACTTCTATTAATAAGCATAAGGATTATGCCTAAGCAAATTAGGTCGCTCTCCAGTAAATTAGTCCCATATCCAGCAACACACAAGTAAACATTGAATATCTTCTGTTCTTGTGCAGTGTGCTTTGTCCTTGATCTATAGGTTTCAGCACCGTTAGTTACTCATTTGAATTATTGTATACGGAAGTCTACACATGATGCTCTCGTGAGCTTCTTTTAAGTGACTAGTCAGGTAGCTGTTAGGTTGAAGGAAGTGATCGATACTTAAAACCTTACTGCATTCCAACATTCATACTGTTCCCAATTCTCCTCAAATGGTTTCCACTTAAATCGGGGTGTCAAATTGAAGCATTGTGGCGCTGCTGTTAGTCCTGAGAACTGATAATGATTTCTGCCTCATGGAGCTGCCTTGATTGGCTACCTTTTCTTTTTAGCAAGATTAGCAATTGCGTGTCTAGGAGCATATTCTCCGAGACACACTGAAATCTCATCAAAGCTAATCCTCTCTTTTGGATCTATATCTTCTAGAAACATGAAAAAGCGTGTAAATTTGGTTTCTCTTGATATTTCAGGATTGAAACCTATGAGGAAGCTGGTAGTTGTCATTGACTATGACAGTCTAGATAATGACACGATTTTCTTTTTGTTTTTTAGCTGTTAATAGAACTGAATTACTGTTCAGAATTTAGAAATGACAAACACAATTCTCTTAAGCCATAATTATGTGATGTCTGAAAATGTTTTGAAGGAATATGTTGATGCTTCTTCTTTTATCTTCCTGGTTCTACAAAAGTGTCTGGGATTCTGGGTGGCCTATGATACATTTATATTTATATGCATTACTGAGGTAAGTTCGTATGGTTCTTGAACTTGACAGGGCTTTTATGGTTGCACATGTCATTGGTGACATAATCATGGGGGATATTGTTGAACCTGAGATAGCTGTTAGTGTATCTCCATCTGTAGGAGGACTTCTCGATTCTCTAACCGGCAGCATTGGCATATCGGGCATCTCCGCTAGAGGAAAACCAGCTCCTGCAACAGTCGCAGCTTCCCCTGCATCCCCTGCTTCTTTAGCTGGTTCTGTTATGTCAGATGCTCAAAAAGCTGGTGCCAGGCCTCTAGATAAAGATGCATTACAATCTTTCATTAGCAGCGCGATGCCCTTCGGTTGGTATCTTTTGTTTGTTATTCAGTAATAAATATATATTCAATGATGGATGTGATTGCACTAACTTGTAATTATATTAATCAGATGATATGCACTTTTTTCTTCTTCAAATGCAGGTACTCCGTTGGATCTCAGCTACTCCAATCTTTCAGCTATTCGACTAAATGGCTTCTCTTCCTTAGATGTGCCACCTGCAGATGTCAAACAACCAGCATGGAAGCCCTATCTTTACCGAGGAAAGCAGAGAATGCTGTTCACTATCTACGAGACAATCAATGCTTCCATGTATGACCGTGATGAGATCCCTGATAGCATTTCGATCTCAGGCCAAGTTAATTGTCGAGCAGAATTGGAAGGGTTGCCTGATGTTTCATTTCCTTTGACAGGCATGAGTAATTCTCGTATTGAGGTCTTGTCATTCCATGCATGTGTTCAAGTTCCTGAGCAAGGTGTCGATAAGCAATCCCTGATGTTTTCACCGCCTTTTGGTAATTTCACTTTAATGCGTTACATGGCATTCTGCAACCTTGGACCACCAGTCAAGGGATTTTACCAGCTGTCCATGGTTTCAGAAAATGAAGGTGCCTTTTTATTCAAATTAAGACTTATGGACGGCTATAAAGCTCCATTCGCAATGGAATTTTGTACCATAACAATGCCCTTTCCTCGAAGAAGGGTGGTCTCTTTCAATGGGACACCATCTGTTGGAACTGTGTCATCTACAGATCACTCAATCGAATGGAAAATTATAACAAGTGGGAGAGGAGTTTCAGGAAAGAGTGTGGAGGCAACATTTCCAGGAACAGTAAAATTTGCTCGCTTACAGACACAAAAATCTCTTGGTTCAGTGAGAGGGACAACTTATGATGAAGACAGTGATACTGAAATGGAAAATTTAAATAATGGTGTAAATATCGAGGAGTATTTGGAGGAAAAGATGAGAAAGGATCTTCCACCTATTGATTTAGAGGAGCCATTTTGTTGGCAGGCTTATGACTATGCTAAAGTGCGCGGACCTAACTCCTTAAATTCTTGTTCATCTGTGGTGCTTGATTTTCAGCTGATGTCTGTCCTGTGTTTCATTTCTAACAGTATTACACTGCTGCTTTTGTTTTCCAAAGACACTTCACTTATTCTATAAAAGCACATCATTAGATACATGAAAGTTGTTCACAAGATAAAACTTTTACTTAACTTGACTCAGTTCTCATATTTGGAGTCTATATGGTCACAACTTTCCCTTTATAGTGATGCTGATGCTTAGTTTACTTTTCACTTTCTCAAGTTATCTTCCACCTTAAAGTGACTTGCCAAAATCTCTGTGAAAGTGAAATGTCTCATTGCTGTGGAGAGTCATTTCTTCATTATATACATTATTCCAATACCTTTAGAAACCTCTACCTGGGTGGGGTATGGGAGGTTGGATGTATGCAGCCTTACCTTTGAGATAATAGAGAGGTCAAATCGAATATGGAGATATTTCTACTAATAAAATTCTATTCTTTTGCCATAATTTGGTGATTGTGGGATGAATCACTTAATGAAGCATCTCTGCAGTGTGGCTCTCTCTTTTTTCAGTTCTTGTATCTATGCTGTGTAATGGGATTGCATTGGCAGATTACCTTACCTTGAATTAATTTGGTGCATGTTTCTGCAGGTGTCCTTTAAGATTATGGGGGCTTCGTTATGTGGAATGTTAATTGATGTGAAACATGTAAGTTCATAGGCTGTCTCTTTCTATCTGTTCCAGTTACTGCCTAGCTGTTATTATGTTTTATGTGGATATAGTGATGGGCATTGAAGTTATCTGCTAAAAGGACCTCCAGGTGCTAAAAGATATTGATGTAAATTTTGCTTAGGACTTACTAAATTAAGCATCTATGAACTATGATGATTTTTCTGTAACCCATGTGATCTGGTTGCTTCAATATGGCATTGTCAAAATTTACGCAGTAAATGTGAACCATTATTGCCTGGTCATGATTTTAAGTCTATACTTTATAGCTTGTCACCAGATTAAGCAGGTAAATTAAATCTGCGTGAAAGTCACGCTACCTGATCTTCTCTGTCATTCCCTTTCTTCTTTCCTTTTTCAGGGTTTTTTTGGGGGGTTGGGGGGGGTGGGGATGGGAAGGGGTGTATTGGTTGGGATTTGGAAGGAGATTTATTTGACTTATTCCACTTTATTTCCCTTTATTTAACTTTCTCGATTGTATGAAATGAGGGTACCATGGAAAAAAAAATCCTATCATGCTCTTTACAATTTGATAAAATGTAGCATGTGACTTGTATCATTAGTGTTTATTATACATCTGTGCTAAGTAGTGTATTTGGTGATTTACTGGTTTTCCCATTGGACTGTTGCTGTTGGTTGAGATTTAAACTCTCTGACCTTTGAATATGGCATCGAGTTTTATATCCCCTTCCTCTTCACAACTCTGTTCACCTGTGTGGACTTGCTTGAGTATCCTGTTACTGTAGTCAATCTATGTCCCAGTTTATTATCTCTTACTGATAGGTTTATCAATGAAGCTGTTGGGTTGTCTTTACTTATAGTATTGTTTGCGTTGCATCAGGTAAGCATCTATCCTTCTGTAAAAGCACCTATTGAGTTCTCTACTCAGGTAACTTTCTTTGTGCTCTATAACTTTTTAGTTGCAAATATGATGTCGTGTAAAAGCATGCAACTTTAATATGAGAATTGATGATAATTGCTGGAAAGTGGAAATCTATTCTAATGAAAATAGGCATGGGTGAGCTTGTTTGGTAATAAGCTCTTGATAATCCCTTTTTCTTGTCTCCTATTGCCTGCATCTTCGTGTTATAGAAGTAACTTATAAAATAGTGCCTAAAGCAATCTACCCTCCCTCCCTCCCTCCCACCCCACCTCGAGCTGTTACCTCTTGTTGCTTACATTATTGTGTATGAAATCTCTGCTTCATCATGTTCTTTTTGTTGGGAAAGCACTTCCAAATAGATCATTATAGGCGCTGCTCCACTTTTGTTGGTTTCGAGTCCAAAAAAGGGAGCCTTAAATTCTTCTTTTTGGAGTGCTTTAGCCTTATGTTTTTTCAGGTAAGATTGGTAGATTTACTTGGTAGGTAATCTACCCACATAAGATCGACTTAATATAGGTTTTGAGGTAAATTTGTTTCAGCTGAGCTGGATTCTCCTTTTTCGAATGACATTATCACGTCATCACCTATTAAAGTTTGGCACTTTAGATAGGTGATCTACTCATCTTGTAGTGTACAATTTCCCCCTACCAACATGTCTTGCTCTACAATGTAAGCAGCACATTTCCATTGGACCACAGTGAGTAATAGCACTGACTAACTGCTTTAGGATTTGATATTATTTATGTGCTTGGAAATGTCTTGTCCTTAACAAGATCATGATCAATTTGAATCTCATATAGTGATATCTCACTCAATATGTTTCACCCTTAGTTTATCGAATTCCCTCCGGTTGTAATCACATTAGCCGGAATTATGTGATGGACTAATATGAATCATGTTTCAATTCGACAGATTGCTTCCGGAGATTATATTTTGTGGAATACATTGGGAAAATGCCCTTCTGCTGTGATTCCTGTTGCTTAAGGACTGAAAATTCATCTCAACAACTCTGTATAAATAAACTTAACAGACCTAGCAAAGTTGCTAGCTGGTGGACTACTTACTGGACAAGATTTCTGATGCATATATGCGGTTGTTGGGGAAATTTTACTAAGGATTTATCTACCTTTATTGTGAATTTGTGATGCAACCGGGAGTTATAATATTCTGGCAATTGCCGCTGATGGATGATGACGAATAAGAAAGTTCAAGCTCTATAATATCTTTGTAACAGGAACCACTTGCTTATGAAAAGGTAACGACATTCTTTGTACAGCTAATTTGATGAAATTTTGAGATGTCCAGCCAAAAGTTTATTCTAATGGTTATCTGTTGTTTTCTTTGATTGTGAAAGGATCAAAGAGCATATTTTTTTTAAGGGAATAAAGGGCATATTTTCAATATCATGCCAATTTCATTTGTCGAGTGTGCATCATACTCCTTCCATCCTTTTTGTTTGCCACATTTTCCATTTTGATGTTCTTGAAATATTTCCCTATACTAGAAAATGATCATGAAGATTCATCATTTTACTCTTATTTCCAACCAAAGATCTAAAAAGTAACTTAGCCAATGGAGCAAACGAAAGGGGACTGAGGAAGTATATATTCTTTTCCCCTTTTACCTCCATGGGTTGAAGTACGCTCCCTGGTCAAAATTTAGGCATTGCAACTCTTTGGACGAAATTTATGCTGTTGACAATATTTCATTTTCTTACTTTTTTCGTATGCAATCATGAATCATCAAAGGGCAAGTATTCAATAGTATTAATTTGATATGTGACATTAATGTGCAATTTTGCAAGGTGTTCTTGAGAATATCATGTTATTGGCAATGTTTCTTATAATGCGACAGATTTTGTTTGCCTCCTTTGGTAGGGCGTATCAATTTTCTGCCACCTCCATGGTTAAGGCATATTGTTTCGTCTCCACTGGTAGATCTTGAATTCCATGTGCTCATACTTCCAAGGGCTATAATAATCTGCTGGAAAACGGAACGGTGATTGGATTTCTGTGATCGATTTTCTGATAAGAGGAACGTGTAAAATCTTCAGTAGGGAGGCACATCTAGCTGGGGCGGTACACTACCGGATGAAAATATCCAAGCTCATTAGGTAGAGGTGGAAGTGTCGAACACTCGAATGTTGCCAAGCAATTAAAGAAGAGGGGGGGTGTGACGGGTAATAGTGGTTATTTGTCAATCAAGGCCACTCAAGTAGGGGCTTCTGTAAAACATGTAGGGGGGGAGGGCTGAAAAGGTGTGTTCCGGTACATTAAGGTCAGAAATATTTTGAATTTTTTTGGAGTAGAAGAACTAAGTTACTAAGTTTAGATGGATTTCAATAAGCTGCAAAGATAATTTTGGTTGATTTCAAGGCATTGTGTAAGTTGACATGATTAAAGATACTAATAATGTAGCTTCACGAATCGATTGGCATATCAATGAGCAAGTAGAAGAAAATACTGAATTTAAATTGTTCAAGTAACCTTCAATTTTGGCTGTTTTAGGAGCATTTTTGGACTACTTCGATCCCGGTCATATTTTTTCCCAAAACTTTCAGGTGTCAACATGACTTGTAACGTAACTCAGGTGCTTGTACCATTTGCGCGGTCTTAAAAAACCTCTAAATACCTCATTTATTCATTTCTCGTGCAACTCAAAATTGACATGAGATGAACGTACAAGCATTCATATATTCGTTTCAACCCATGAGAGTCTTTTCTAATGACCCCCCATGACCCTAGAGTTATCCCACGACGTCCGGGAAAGTCCGAAAGCGTGTGTTATAACCTTTAATTTTGGCTGTTTTGGGAACATTTTTGAAATATTCCGGACCTGGTCATATTTTTCTCTCGAAACCTTCCTAAGGTGCCGACACGACTTTTAAATTAGCCTGGGGTGCTTGGTACCGTTTGCGTTGCCTCAAAAAGTCTCTAAATACCCCTTTTATTCATTTCTCGTGCAACCCAAAATTGCCCCGAAATGAACGTGCAATCATTCATATATTCGTTGCAAGCCATGAGAGTTCTTTCTAATGACCTACCATATCCCTAGGAGGCATCCCACGGGGTCCGAAGCCCGGGCCCTAAAAATTCCGAAAACGTGTATTTATAACCTTCAATTTTGGCTGTTTTGGGGTAATTTAAGGACTCCTCCGGGCCCGATCATATTTTCTCTCGAACCCTTTCTAGCGATGGCGACATGACTTGTAAATTAGCTAGGGTGCTTGGTACCATTTGCGCTGCCTCAAAAAGCCTCTAAATACCCCTTTTATCCATTTGCCGTGCAACCCAAAATTGCCCCGAAATGAACGTGCAAGCATTCATATATACGTTCCAAACCATGAGAGTCCTTTCTAATAACCTCCCATGTCTCTAGGAGGCATCCCATGGGGCCCGGGCCCCGGGGAAGTCCGAAAATGTATATTATAACATTCAATTGTGGCTGTTTTAGGAGCATTTTTGGACTCCTTTGGGACCCGTCATATTTTTCTCCCAAAACCTTCCTAGAGGTGCCAACATGACTTGTAAGGTAACCCGGGTGTTTTGAACCATTTGCGTTGTCTCAAAAAGCCTATAACTACCCCTTTTATTCATTTCTCGTGCAACCCAAAATTCCCCCGATATGACCGTGCAAGAAATCATATATATTCGTTCCAACCCATGGGAGTCCTTCATAATGACCTCCCTAGTCCCTAGGACGCATACCGTGGCTTTCGGAGCCCAGACCTTCAATTTTGGCTGTTTTGGGGTCATTTTTGAAATCCTCCAGCCCAGTCATATGTTTCTCCAGAAACCTTCCTAAGGCGCCTACATAAATTGTAACTGACCACGGGTGCTTGGAACCATTATCGGTGCCTCAAAAAGCCTCTAAATACTCCATTTTTTTCATTTCTCATGCAACACAAAATTGCCCCGAAATGAACGTGAAAGCATTCATATATTCGTTGCAAGGCATGGGAGTCCTTTCAAATGACTTCCGAAGTCCCAAGGAGGCATTCGATGGCGTCCAGAGCCCAAGCCCCAGGAAAGTCTGAAATCGTGTATTATAACCTTTAATTTTTGCTGTTTTGGGTTCATTTTCGAAATCCTCCTGGCCCGGTCATATTATTCAACAGAAATCTTCCTAGGGGCGCCGACATGACATGTAACGTAGTACGGTGCCTGGTACCATTAGCGGAGCCTTAAAAAGCCTCTAAATAGCCCACTTTTTTCATTTCTCGTGCAACCCAAAATCGACCCGAAATGAACGTTAAATCATTCATATATTCGTTCCAAGGAATGAGAATCCTTTCAAATGACCTCCCAAGTCCCAAGGAGGCAACCGATGGCGTCTGGAGCCCAAGCCCCGGGAAAATCCGAAAGCGTGTATTATAACCTTCAATTTTGGCTGTTTTGGGGTTATTTTTGAAATCCTCCTGGCCAGGTCAAAAATTTTCTCCAGAAACCTTCTACGGGTGCCGACATGACTTGTAAGTTGTAACGTAGTACGGGTGCCTGGTACCATTAGCTGTGCCTCAAAAAGTATCTAAATACCCCATTTTTTCATTTCTCTTACAACCCAAAATTGCCCCGAAATGAACGTGAAAGCATTCATATATTCGTTCTAAGGTAGGGGGACCTTTCTAATGACCACCCAAGTCACTATGAGGCATCACGTGGCATCCGGATCCCGGGGCCCGGGAAAGTCCGAAAGAGTGTATAACCTTCAATTTTGGCTGTTTTGGGATCATTTTTGAAATCCTCTGGGCGCGGTCATGTTTTTCTCCAGAAACCTTCCTAGGGGAGCCGACATGAGTACTTATAACGTAGCACGGGTGCTTGGAACCATTAGCGGTGCCTTAATAAGCCTCTAAATACCCCATTTTTTTCATTTCTCATGCAACACAAAATTGCCCCGAAATGAACGTGAAAGCACTCATATATTCGTTCCAAGGCATGGGAGTCCTTTCAAATGACCTCCCAAGTCCCAAGGAGGCATTCGATGGCATCCGGAGCCCAAACCCTAGGAAAGTCTGAAATCGTGTATTATAACCTTTAATTTTGCCTGTTTTGGGGTCATTTTTAAAATCCTCCTGGCCCGGTCATATTTTTCTCCAGAAACCTTCCTAGGGGTGCCGACATGACTTGTAACGTAGTACGGGTGCCCTGTACCATTAGCGTGCCTCAAAAAGCCTCTAAATACCCCACTTTTTCATTTCTCTTGCAACCCAAAATTGCCCCGAAATGAACGTGAAAGAATTCATATATTTGTTCTTAGGTATGGGGGTCCTTTCTTATGACCACACAAGTCCCTATGAGGCATCACGTGGCATCCGGATCCCGGGGCCCGAGAAAGTTCGAAAGCGCGTATTATAACCTTCAATTTTGGCTGTTTCGGGGTCATTTTTGAAATCCTCCGAGCCTCGATCATATTTTCTCCAGAAACCTTCCTAGGGTGCCGACATGACTTGTAACGTAGTACCGGTGACTTGTACCATTAGCGGTGCCTCAAAATGCCTTTAAATACCCCATTTTTTCATTACTCTTGCAACCCAAAATTGCCCCGAAATGAACGTGAAAACATTCATATATTCGTTGTTAGGTATGGGGGTCCTTTCTTATGACCACCCAAGTCCCTATAAGGCATCACGTGGCATCCGGATCCCGGGGCCCGGGAAAGTCCGAAAGCGTGTATTATAACCTTTAATTTTGGTTGTTTTGGGGTCATTTTTGAAATCCTCCGGTCCCGGTCATATTTTTCTACAGAAACCTTCCTAGGGGTGCCGACATGCTTGTAACGTAGTACGGGTGCCTGGTACGATTATCGGTGCCTCAAAAAGCCTCTAAATACCTCATTTTTTCATTTAACTTGCAACCCAAAATTGCCACGAAATGAACGTGAAAGCATTCATATATTCGTTCTTAGGTATGGGGGTCCTTTCTTATGACCACCCAATTCCCTATGAGGCATCACGTGGCATCCGGATCCCGGGGCCCGGGAAAGTCCGAAAGCGTGTATTAACCTTCAATTTTGGTTGTTTTGGGGTCATTTTAAAATCCTCCGGGCCTCGATCATGTTTTTCTCCAGAAACTTTCCTAGGGGTGCCGACATGACCTGTAACGTAGTACGGGGGACTGGTACCATTAGCGGTGCCTCAAAAATCCTCTAAATACCCCTTTTTTTCATTTCTCTTGCAACCCAAAATTGCCCCGAAATGAACGTGAAAGCATTCAAATATTCGTTCTTAGGTATGGGGGTCCTTTCTTTTGACCACCCAGGTCCCTATGAGGCATCACGTGGCATCCGGATCTCGGCGCGTGGGAAAGTCCGAAAGCGTGTATTATAACCTTCAATTTTGGGTGTTTTGGGGTCATTTTTGAAATCCTCCGGACCCGATCATATTTTTCTACAGAAACCTTCCTAGGGGTGCCGACATGACTTGTAACGTAGTACGGGTGCCTGGTACCATTAGCGATTCCTCCAAAAGCCTCTAAATACCCTATTTTTTCATTTCTATTGCAACCTAAAATTACCCCGAAATGAACGGGAAAGCATTCATATATTTGTTCTTAGGTATAGGGGTCCTTTCTTATGACCACCCAAGTCCCTATGAGGCATCACGTGGCATCCAGAGCCGAGCCCGAGAAAGTTCGAAAGTTCGAAAGAGTGTATTATAACTTCAATTTTGGTTGTTTTAGGGTCATTTTTGAAATCCTCCAGGCCTCGATCATATTTTTCTCCAGAAACCTTCCTAGGGTGCTGATATGACTTGTAACGTAGTACGGGTGACTGGTACCATTAGCGGTGCCTCAAAAAGACTTTAAATACCCCATTTGTTCATTTCTCTTGCAACCCAAAATTGCCCAGAAATGAACGTGAAAGCATTTATATATTCATTCTTAGGTATGGGGGTCCTTTCTTATGACCATCCAAGTCGCTATGAGCCATCACGTGGCATCCGGATCCCGGGAAAGTCCGAAAGCGTGTACAACCTTTAATTTTGGCTGTTTTGGGGTCATTTTTGAAATCCTCCGGATCCGGTCATATTTTTCTAGATAAACCTTCCCAGGGGGGTTGACATGGCTTGTAACGTAGTACGGGGGCCTGGTACCATTACCGGTGCCTCAAAAAGCCTCTAAATACCCCTTTTTCATTTATCTTGCAACCCAAAATTGCCACCAAATCAACGTGAAAGCATTCAAATATTCGTTCTTAGGTATGGGGGTCCTTTCTTAAGACCACCCAAGTCCCTATGAGGCATCACGTGGCATCCTGATCCCGGGGCCCGGGAAAGTCTAATAAACGTGCATTATAACCTTTAATTTTGGCTGTTTTAGGGTCATTTTTGAAATCTTCCGGTGCCGGTCATATTTTTCTACAGAAACCTTCCTAGGGGTGCCGACATGACTTGTAACGTAGTACGGGTGCCTGGAACCATTAGCGGTGCCACAAAAAGTCTCTAAATACCCCATTTTTTCATTTCTCTTGCAACACAAAATTGCCCGAAATGAACGTTAAAGCATTCATATAATCGTTCTTAGGTATGGGGGTCCTTTCTTTTGACCACCCAAGTCCCTATGAGTCATCACGCGGCATCTGGATCCCGGAGCCCGGGAAAGTGCAAAACGTGTATTATAACCTTCAATTTTAGCTTTTTTGCGGTCATTTTTGAAATCATCCGGGACCGATCATATTTTTCTACAGAAACCTTCCTAGGGGTGCCGACATGACTTGTAACGTAGTACGGGTGCATGGTACCATTAGCGATTCCTCCAAAACCCTCCAAATACCCTATTTTTTCATTTCTCTTGCAACCTAAAATTACCCCGAAATGAACGTGAAAGCATTCATATATTTGTTCTTAGGTATAGGGGTCCTTTCTTATGACCACACAAGTCCCTATGAGGCATCATGTGGCATCCAGAGCCCGAGCCCGAGAAAGTTCGAAAGCGTGTATTATAACCTTCAATTTTGGCTGTTTCGGGGTCATTTTTGAAATCCTCCGGAAATCGATCATATTTTTCTCCAGAAACTGTCGTAGGGTGCCGACATGACTTGTAAAGTAGTACGGGTGACTGGTACCATTAGCGGTGCCTCAAAAAGCCTTTAAATACCCCATTTTTTCATTTCTTTTGCAACCCAAAATTGCCCTGAAATGAACGTGAAAGCATTCATAATTTCGTTCTTAGGTATGGGGGTCCTTTCTTATGACCACCCAAGTCCCTATAAGGCATCACGTGGCATCCGGATCCCGAGGCCCGGGAAAGTCCGAAAGCGTGTATTATAACCTTTAATTTTGGCTGTTTTGGGGTCATTTTTGAAATCCTCCGGTCCCGGTCATATTTTTCTACAGAAACCTTCCTAGGGGTGCCGACATGCTTGTAACGTAGTACGGGTGCCTGGTACGATTATCGGTGCCTCAAAAAGCCTCTAAATACCCCATTTTTTCATTTAACTTGCAACCCAAAATTGCCACGAAATGAACGTGAAAGCATTCATATATTCGTTCTTAGGTATGGGGGTCCTTTCTTATGACAACCCAAGTCCCTATGAGGCATCACGTGGCATCCGGATCCCGGGGCCCGGGAAAGTCCGAAAGCGTGTATTAACCTTCAATTTTGGCTGTTTTGGGGTCATTTTAAAATCCTCCGGGCCTCGATCATGTTTTTCTCCGGAAAACTTTCCTAGGGGTGCCGACATGACCCGTAACGTAGTACGGGGACTCGGTACCATTAGCAGTGCCTCAAAAATCCTCTAAATACCCCTTTTTTTCATTTCTCTTGCAACCCAAAATTGCCCCGAAATGAACGTGAAAGCATTCAAATATTCGTTCTTAGGTATGGGGGTCCTTTCTTTTGACCACCCAAGTCCCTATGAGGCATCACGTGGCATCCGGATCTCGGGGCCCGGGAAAGTCCGAAAGCGTGTATTATAACCTTCAATTTTGGGTGTTTTGGAGTCATTTTTGAAATCCTCCGGACCCGATCATATTTTTCTACAGAAACCTTCCTAGGGGTGCCGACATGACTTGTAACGTAGTACGGGTGCCTGGTACCATTAGCGATTCCTCCAAAAGCCTCTAAATACCCTATTTTTTCATTTCTCTTGCAACCTAAAATTACCCCGAAATGAACGTGAAAGCATTCATATATTTGTTCTTAGGTATAGGGGTCCTTTCTTATGACCACCCAAGTCCCTATGAGGCATCACGTGGCATCCAGAGCCGAGCCCGAGAAAGTTCGAAAGTTCGAAAGAGTGTATTATAACTTCAATTTTGGTTGTTTTAGGGTCATTTTTGAAATCCTCCAGGCCTCGATCATATTTTTCTCCAGAAACCTTCCTAGGGTGCTGATATGACTTGTAACGTAGTATGGGTGACTGGTACCATTAGCGGTGCCTCAAAAAGACTTTAAATACCCCATTTGTTCATTTCTCTTGCAACCCAAAATTGCCCTGAAATGAATGTGAAAGCATTTATATATTCGTTCTTAGGTATGGGGGTGCTTTCTTATGACCATCCAAGTCGCTATGAGGCATCACGTGGCATACGTATCCCGGGAAAGTCCGAAAGCGTGTACAACCTTTAATTTTGGCTGTTTTGGGGTCATTTTTGAAATCCTCCGGGTCCGGTCATATTTTTCTAGATAAACCTTCCCAGGGGTGTTGACATGGCTTGTAACGTAGTACGGGTGCCTGGTACCATTACCGGTGCCTCAAAAAGCCTCTAAATACCCCTTTTTTCATTTATCTTGCAACCCAAAATTGCCACCAAATGAACGTGAAAGCATTCAAATATTCGTTCTTAGGTATGGGTGTCCTTTCTTAAGACCACCCAAGTCCCTATGAGGCATCACGTGGCATCCTGATCCCGGGGCCCGGGAAAGTCTAATAAACGTGCATTATAACCTTTAATTTTGGCTGTTTTAGGGTCATTTTTGAAATCTTCCTAGGGGTGCCGATATGACTTGTAACGTAGTACGGGTGCCTGGAACCATTAGCGGTGCCACAAAAAGTCTCTAAATACCCCATTTTTTCATTTATCTTGCAACACAAAATTGCCCCGAAATGAAGGTTAAAGCATTCATATAATCGTTCTTAGGTATGGGGGTCCTTTCTTTTGACCACCCAAGTCCCTATGAGGCATCACACGGCATCTGGATCCCGGAGCCCGGGAAAGTGCAAAGCGTGTATTATAACCTTCAATTTTAGCTTTTTTTGCGGTCATTTTGGAAATCATCCGGGACCGATCATATTTTTCTACAGAAACCTTCCTAGGGGTGCCGACATGACTTGTAACGTAGTACGGGTGCATGGTACCCTTAGCGATTCCTCCAAAAGCCTCCAAATACCCTATTTTTTCATTTCTCTTGCAACCTAAAATTACCCCGAAATGAACGTGAAAGCATTCATATATTTGTTCTTAGGTATAGGGGTCCTTTCTTATGACCACCCAAGTCCCTATGAGGCATCACGTGGCATCCAGAGCCCGAGCCCGAGAAAGTTCGAAAGCGTGTATAATAAGCTTTAATTTTGGCTGTTTTCAGGTCATTTTTGAAATCCTCTAGGCCCCGTCATATTTTTCTAGAGAAACCTTCTTAGGGGTGCCGACATGACTTGTAACGTAGTACGAGTGCCTGGTACCATTAGCGGTGCCTCAAAAAGCCTTTAAATACCCCATTTTTTCATTTCTCTTGCAACCCAAAATTGCCCCGAAATGAACGTGAAAGCATTCATATTTTCGTTCTTAGGTATGGGGGTCCTTTCTTATGACCATCCAAGTCCCTATGAGGCAGCACGTGGCATCCGGATCCCAGGGCCCGGGAAAGTCCAAAAGCGTGTATTATATAACCTTCAATTTTGGCTGTTTTGGAGTCATTTTTGAAATCCTCTGCGCCCAGTCATATTTTTCTACATAAACCTTCCCAGGGGTGCCGACATAACTTGTAACATAGTACGGGTGCCTGGTACCATTAGCGGTGCCTCAAAATGCCTCTAAATATCCCGTTTTTTGATTTTTCTTGAAACCCAAAATTGCCCCGAAATGAATGTGAAATCATTCAAATATTCGTTCTTAGGTATGGGGGTCCTTCCTTATGACCACCCAAGTCCATAAGAGGCATCACGTGGCATCCAGATCCCGGGCGTATCCGATCATATTTTTTTACAGAAACCTTCCTAGGGGTGCCGACATGACTTGTAACGTAGTACGGGTACCAGGTACCATTAGCGGTTCCTCAAAAAGCCTCTAAATACCCCATTTTTTTCATTTCTCTTGCAACCCAAAATTGCCCCGAAATGCACGTGAAAGCATTCATATATTCGTTCTTAGGTATGGGTGTCCTTTCTTATGACCACCCAAGTCCCTATGGACATCACGTGGCATACGGAGCCCGAGACCCTAGAAAGTCCTAAAGCGCGTATTATAACCTTCAATTTTGGCTGTTTCGGGGTCATTTTTGAAATCCTCCGGGCCTCGATCATATTTTTATCCAAAAACCTTCCTAGGGGTGTCGACATGACTTGTAACGTAGTATGGGTGAATGGTACCATTATCGGTGCCTCAAAAAGCCTCTAAATACCCCATTTTTTCATTTCTCTTGTGACCCAAAATAGCCCCGAAATGAACGAGAAAGCATTCATATATTCGTTATTAGGTATGGGGGTCTTTTCTAATGACCACCCAAGTCCCTATGAGGCAACACGTGGCATCCGGAGCCCGGGTCCCCGGAAAGTCCGAAAACGCGTATTATAACCTTTAATTTTGGCTGTTTTCGGGTCATTTTTGAAATCCTCCGGGCCCCGTCATATTTTTCTACAGAAACCTTCATAAGGGTGCCGACATGACTTGTAACGTAGTACGAGCACGTGGTGCCATTAACGGTGCCTCAAAAAGCCTCTAAATACCCCATTTTTTCATTTCTCTCGCAACTCAAATTTGCCTCAAAATGTACGTGAAAGCATTCATATATTCGTTCTTAGGTATGGGGGTCTTTTCTAATGACCACCCAAGTCCATATGAGGCATCACGTGGCATCCGGAGCCCGGGGCCCCGGAAAGTCCGAAAGCGTGTATTATAAGCTTTAATTTTGGCTGTTTTCAGGTCATTTTTGAAATCCTCTAGGCCCCGTCATATTTTTCTACAGAAACCTTCTTAGGGGTGCCGACATGACTTGTAACGTAGTACGAGTGCCTGGTACCATTAGCGGTGCCTCAAAACCCCTTTAAATACCCCAATTTTTCATTTCTCTTGAAATCCAAAATTGCCCCTAAATGAACGTGAAAACATTCATATATTCGTACTGAGGTATGGAGGTCCTTTCTTATGACCACCCAATCCTCTATGAGGCATCAAGTAGCCTCCGGAGCCCGGGGCCTGGGAAAGTCCGAAAGCGTGTATTAGAACCTTCAATTTTGGCTGTTTTGGGGTCATTTTTGAAATCCTCCGGTCCCGGTCATATTCTCCTACAGAAACCTTCCTAGAGGTGCCGACATGACTTGTAACGTAGTACCATTAACGGTGCCTCAAAAAGCCTCTAAATACCCCATTTTTTCATTTCTCTTGCAACCCAAAATTGCCCCGAAATGAACGTGAAAACATTCATATATTCGTTATTAGGTATGGAGGTCTTTTCTTATGACCATTCAAGTCCCTATGAGGCATCAAGTAGCATCCGGAGCCCAGGACCTGGGAAAGTCCGAAAGCGTGTATTATAACCTTCAATTTTGGCTGTTTTGGGGTCATTTTTGAAATCCTCCGAGCCCGGTCATATTTTCCTACAGAAACCTTCCTTGGGGTGCCGACATGACTTGTAACGTAGTACGACCGCCTGGTACCATTGGCAGTGTCTCAAAAAGCCTCTAAATACCCCATTTTTTCATTTCTCTTACAACCCAACATTTCCCCTAAATGAACGTGAAATAATTCATGTATTCGTTCTTAGGTATGGGGGTCCTTTCTTATGACCACCCAAGTCCCTATGAGGCATCACGTGGCATCCGGATCCCGAGGCCCGGGAAAGTCCGAAAGCGTGTATTATAACCTTCAATTTTACCTGTTTTGGGGTCATTTTTGAAATCCTCCGGGCCCGGTCATATTTTTCTAAAGAAACCTTCCTAGGGGTGCCGACATGACTTGTAACGTAGTATGGGTGCTTGGTACCATTAGCGGTGCCTCAAAAAGCCTCTAAATACCCCATTTTTTCATTTCTCATCTAACCCAAAATTTCCCCAAAATAAACGTGAAAGCATTCATATATTCGTTCTTAGGTATGGGGGTCCTTTCTTATGACCACCCAAGTCACTATTAGGCATCACGTGGCATCCGGATTTTGGGGCCCGAGAAAGTCCGAAAGCGTGTATTATAACCTTCAATTTTGGCTGTTTTGGGGTCATTTTTGAAATCCGCCGGGCCCGGTCATATTTTTCTACAGAAACATTCCTAGGGGTGCCGACATGACTTATAACGTAGTACGACCGCCTGGTACCATTGGCAGTGTCTCAAAAAGCCTCTTAATACCCCATTTTTTCATTTCTCTTACAACCGAACATTTCCCCTAAATGAACGTGAAATAATTCATGTATTCGTTCTTAGGTATGGGGGTCCTTTCTTATGACCACCCAAGTCCCTATGAGGCATCATGTGGCATCTGGATCCCGGGGCCCGGGAAAGTCCGAAAGCGTGTATTATAACCTTCAATTTTGCCTTTTTTGGGGTCATTTTTGAAATCCTCCGGGCCCGGTCATATTTTTCTAAAGAAACCTTCCTAGGGGTGCCGACATGACTTGTAACGTAGTAGGGGTGACTGGTACTATTAGCGGTGCCTAAAAAAGACTCTAAATACCCCATTTTTTCATTTCTCTTGCAACCCATTATTGTCCCGAAATGAACGTAAAATCACTCATATATTCGTTCTTAGGTATGGGGGTCCTTTTTTATGACCACCCAAGTCCCAATGAGGCATCACGTGGCATCCGGAGCCCGGAGACCGGGAAAGTCCAAAAGCGTGTATTATAACCTTTAATTTTGGCTGTTTTGGAGTCATTTTTGAAAACCTCTGGGCCCGGTCATATTTTTCTACAAAAACCTTCCTAGCGGTGCCGACATGACTTGTAACGTAGTACGGGTACCTGGTACCATTAGCGGTTCGACAAAAAGCCTCTAAATACCCCATTTTTTCATTTCTCTTACAACCCAACATTTCCCCGAAATGAACGTGAAAGAATTCATATATTCGTTCTTAGGTATGGGGGTCCTTTCTTATGACCACCTATGTCCCTATGAGGCATCACGTGGCATCCGGATCTCGGGGCCCGCGAAAGTCCGAAAGCGTGTATTATAACCTTCAATTTTGGCTGTTTTGGGGTCATTTTTGAAATCCTCCGGGCCCGGTCATATTTTTCTACAGAAACCTGCCTAGGGGTGCCGACATGACTTGTAACGTAGTACGGGCACCTTGTACCATTAGCGGTTCCTCAAAAAGCCTCTAAATACCCCATTTTTTTCATTTCTCTAGCAACCAAAAATTGCCCCGAAATGAATGTGAAAGCATTCATATATTCGTTGTTAAGTATGGGTGTCCTTTCTTATGACCACCCAAGTCCCTATAAGGCATCACGTGGCATCCTGAGCCCGGGGCCCGGGAAAGTCCAAAAGCGTATATTATAACCTTCAATTTTGGATGTTTTGGAGTCATTTTTGAAATCCTCTGGGCCCGGTCATATTTTTCTACAAAAACCTTCCTAGGGGTGCCAACATGACTTGTAACATAGTACGGGTACCTGTACCATTAGCGGTTCTTCATAAAGCCTCTAAATACCCCATTTTTTATTTCTCTTACAACCCAACATTTCCCCGAAATGAACGTGAAAGAATTCATATATTCGTTCTTAGGTATGGGGGTCCTTTCTTATGACCACCCAAGTCCCTATGAGGCATCACGTGCCATCCGGATCCCGGGGCCCGGGAAAGTCCGAAAGCGTGTATTATAACCTTCAATTTTGGCTGTTTTGGAGTCATTTTTGAAATCCTCCGGACCCGGTCATATTTTTCTACAGAAACCTTCCTAGGGGTGCCAACATGACTTATAACGTAGTACGGGTGACTGGTACTATTAGCGGTGCCTAAAAAAGACTCTAAATACCCCATTTTTTCATTTCTCTTGCAACCCAAAATTGTCCCGAAATGAACGTAAAATCAGTCATATATTCGTTCTTAGGTACGGGGGTCCTTTCTTATGACCACCCAAGTCCCAATGAGGCATCACGTGGCATCCGGAGCCCGGGGCCCGGTAAAGTCCAAAAGCGTGTATTATAACCTTCAATTTTGGCTGTTTTGGAGTCATTTTTGAAATTCCCTGGGCCCGGTCATATTTTTCTACAAAAACCTTCCTAGGGGTGCCGACATGACTTGTAACGTAGTACGGGTACCTGGTACCATTAGCGGTTCCTCAAAAAGCCTCTAAATACCCCATTTTTTCATTTCTCTTACAACCCCACATTTCCTCGAAATGAACGTGAAAGAATTCATATATTCGTTCTTAGGTATGGGTGTCCTTTCTTATGACCACCCAAGTCCCTATGAGGCATCACGTGGCATCCGGATCCCGGGGCCCGGGAAAGTCCGAAAGCGTGTATTATAACCTTCAATTTTGGCTGTTTTGGGGTCATTTTTGAAATCCTCCGGGCCCGGTCATATTTTTCTACAGAACCCTTCCTAGGGGTGCCGACATGACTTGTAACGTAGTACGGGTACCTGGTACCATTAGCGGTTCCTCAAAAAGCCTCTAAATACCCCATTTTTTTCATTTCTCTTGCAACCCAAAATTGCCCCGAAATGAACGTGAAGGCATTCATATATTCGTTCTTAGGTATGGGTGTCTTTTCTTATGACCACCCAAGTCCCTATGAGGCATCACGTGGCATCCGGAGCCCGAGGCCCTTGAAAGTCCTAAAGCGCGTATTATAACCTTCAATTTTGGCTGTTTCGGGGTCATTTTTGAAATCCTCCGGGCCTCGATCATATTTTTATCCAGAAACCTTCCTAGGGGTGTCGACATGACTTGTAACGTAGTATGGGCGACTGGTACCATTAGCGGTGCCTCAAAAAGCCTCTAAATACCCCATTTTTTCATTTCTCTTACAACCCAAAATTGCCCCAAAATGAACGTGAAAGCATTAATATATTCGTTCTTAGGTATGGGGGTCCTTTATTATGACCACCCACGTCCCTATGAGGCATCACGTGGCATCCGGCTCCCGGGGCCCGGGAAAGTCCTAAAGCGTGTATTATAACCATCAATTTTGGCTGTTTTGGGGTCATTTTTGAAATTCTCCTGGCCTTGATCTTATAGTTCTCCAGATTCCTTCCTTGGTTTGCCGACATGACATGTAATGTATTACATGTGCCTGGTACCATTAGGGGTCCTCAAAAAGCATCAAAATACCCCATTTTTTCATTTCTCTTGCAACCCAAAATTGCCCCGAAATAAACGTGAAAGCATTCATATATTCGTTCTTAGGTATGGGGGTCATTTCTTATGACCACCCAAGTCCCTATGAGGCATCACGTGGCATCCGGATCCCGGGGCCCGGGAAAGTCCGAAAGCGTGTATTATAACCTTCAATTTTGTCTGTTTTGGGGTCATTTTTGAAATCCTCCGGGCCCGGTCATATTTTTCTAAAGAAACCTTCCTAGGGGTGCCGACATGACTTGTAACGTAGTAGGGATGACTGGTACTATTAGCGGTGCCTCAAAAAGACTCTAAATACCCCATTTTTTCATTTCTCTTGCAACCCATTATTGTCCCGAAATGAACGTAAAATCACTAATATATTCGTTCTTAGGTATGGGGGTCCTTTCTTATGACCACCCAAGTCCCAATGAGGTATCATGTGGCATCCGGAGCCCGGAGACCGGGAAAGTCCAAAAGCGTGTATTATAACATTTAATTTTGGTTGTTTTGGAGTCATTTTTGAAAACCTCTGGGCCCGGTCATAGTTTTCTACAAAAACATTCCTAGCGGTGCCAACATGACTTGTAACGTAGTACGGGTACCTGGTACCATTAGCGGTTCCTCAAAAAGCCTCTAAATACCCCATTTTTTCATTTCTCTTACAACCCAACATTTCCCCGAAATGAACGTGAAAGAATTCATATATTCGTTCTTAGGTATGGGGGTCCTTTCTTATGACCACCTATGTCCCTATGAGGCATTACGTGGCATCCGGATCCCAGGGCCCGGGAAATTCCGAAAGCGTGTATTATAACCTTCAATTTTGGTTGTTTTGGGGTCATTTTTGAAATTCTCCGTGCCCGGTCATAATTTTCTACAGAAACCTTCCTAGGGGTGCCGACATGACTTACAACATTGTACGGGTGTCTGGTACCATTAGTAGTTCCTCAAAAAGCCTCTAAATACCCCATTTTTTTCATTTCTCTTGCAACCAAAAATTGCCCCGAAATGAACGTGAAAGCATTCATGTATTCGTTCTTAGGTATGGGGGTCCTTTCTTATGACCACCCAAGTCCCTCTGAGGCAACACGTGGCATCCGGATAAAGGGGCCAGAGAAAGGTCGAAAGCGTGTATTATAACCTTCAATTTTGGTTGTTTTGGGGTCATTTTTGAAAACCTCCGGGGGCAGTCATATTTTTCTATAGAAACCTTACTAGTGGTGCCGACATGACTTATAACGTAGTACGGGTGCCTGGTACCATTAGCGGTGCCTCAAAAAGCCTTTAAATACCCCATTTTTTCATTTCTCTTGCAACCAAAAACTGCCCCGAAATGAACGTGAAAGCATTCATATATTCGTTCTTAGGTATGGGAGTCATTTCTTATGACCACCCAAGTACGTATGAGGCATCATGTGGCATCCGGAGCCCGAGGCCCTAGAAAGTTCGAAAGCGCGTATTATAACCTTTAATTTTGGCTGTTTCGGGGTCATTTTTGAAATCCTCCGGGCCTCGATCATATTTTTATCCAGAAATCTTCCTTGGGGTGTCGACATGACCTGTAACGTAGTACGGGTGACTGGTACCATTAGCGGTGCCTCAAAAAGCCTCTAAATACCCCATTTTTTCATTTCTCTTACAAACCAAAATTGCCCCAAAATGAACGTGAAAGCATTAATATATTCGTTCTTAGGTATGGGGGTCCTTTATTATGACCACCTACGTCCCTATGAGGCATCACGTGGCATCCGAATCCCGGGGCCCGGTAAAGTCCGAAAGCGTGTATTATAACCTTCAATTTTGGCTGTTTTGGGGTCATTTTTGAAATCCTCTGGGCCCGGTCATATTTTTCTACAAAAACCTTCCTAGAGGTGCCGACATGACTTGTAACATAGTACGGGTGACTGGTACCATTAGCGGTGCCTCAAAAAGCCTCTAAATACCCCATTTTTTCATTTCTCTTGCAACCTAAAATTGCCCCGATATCAACGTGAAACATTCATATATTCGTTCTTAGTTATGGGGGTCCTTTCTTATGACCACCTAAGTCCCTATGAGGCATCACGTGGCATCCGGATCCCGGGGCCCTGGGAAAGTCCGAAAGCGTGTATTATAACCTTCAATTTTGGCTGTTTTGGGGTCATTTTTAAAAAACCTCTGGTCCTCGATCATATTTTTCTACAGAAACCTTCCTAGGGGTGCCGACATGACTTGTAATGCAGTACGGGTGCCTGGAACCATTAGCGGTGCCTCAAAAAGCCTCAATATACCCCATTTTTTCATTTCTCTTGCAACCCAAAATTGTCCCGAAATGAACATGAAAGCATTCATATATTCGTTCTTAGGTATGGGGGTCCTTTATTATGACCACCCAAGTCCATATGAGGCATCAAGTGGCATCCGGATCCCAGGGACCGAGAAAGTCCGAAGGCGTGTATTATAACGTTCAAATTTGGCTGTTTTGGGGTCATTTTTGAAATCCTCCGGGCCTCGATCATTTTTTTTCTCCAGAAACCTTCCTAGGGGTGCCGACATGACTTGTAACGTAGTACCGGTGACTGGTACCAATAGCGGTGCCTCAAAAAGCCTCTAAATACCCCATTTTTTCATTTTTCTTGCAAGCCAAAATTGCCACGAAATGAACGTGAAAGCATTCATATATTCGTTCTTAGGTATGGGGGTCCTTTATTATGACCACCCAAGTCCCTATGAGGCATCACGTGGCATCCGTAGTATGGGGCCCGAGAAAGTCCGAAAGCATGTATTACCTTCAATTTTGGCTGTTTTGGGGTCATTTTTTAAATCCTCCGGGCCTCGATCATATTTTTCTCCATAAACCTTCCTAGGGGTGCCGACATGAATTGTAACGTAGTACCGGTGACTGATACCATTAGCGGTGCCTCAAAAACCTATAAATACCCCATTTTTTCATTTCTCTTGCAACCCAAAATTGCCATGAAACGAACATGAAAACATTCATATATTCGTTCTTAGGTATGGGGGTCCTTTCTTATGACCACCCAATTTCCTATGAGGCATCACGTGGCATCAGGAGCCCGAGGCCCGAGGAAGTCCGAAAGCGTGTATTATAACCTTCAATTTTGGCTGTTTCGGGTTCAATTTTGGCTGTTTCGGGGTCATTTTTGAAATCCTTCGTACCTAGATCATTTTTTCCCCAGAAACCTTCTTAGGGGTGCCGACATGATTTGTAACGTAGTACGGGTGACTGGTACCAGTAACGGTGCCACAAAAAGCCTCAAAATACCCCATTTTTTCATTTCTCTTTCAACCCAAAATTGCCCCGAAATAAACGTGAATGCATTCATATATTCGTTCTTAGGTATGGGGGTCCTTTCTTATAACCACCCAAATCCCTATGAGGCATCACGTGGAATCAGGAGCCCGAGGCCCGAGGAAATCCGAAAGCGTGTATTAACCTTCAATTTTGGTTGTTTCGGGGTTATTTTTGAAATCTTTCGGGCCTTGATCATTTTTTCTCCAGAAACCTTCATAGGGGTGCCGACATGATTTGTAACGTAGTACGGGTGACTGGTACCATTAGCGGTGCCAGAAAAAGCCTCTAAATACCCCATTTTTTCATTTCTCTTGCAACCCAAAATTGCCCCGAAATGAACGTGAATGCATTCATATATCCGTTTTTAGGTATGGGGGTCCTTTCTTTTGACCATCCAAGTCCCTATAAGGCATTACGTGGCATCCGGATCCCAAGGCCCAGGAAAGTCCGAAAGCGTGTATTATAACCTTCAATTTTGGCTGTTTTGGGATCATTTTTAAAATACTCCGCGCCCGGTCATAATTTTCTACAGAAACCTTCCTAGGGGTGTCGACATGACTTATAACATTGTACGGGTGTCTGGTACCAATAGCAGTGCCTCAAAAAGCCTTTAAATACCCCATTTTTTCTTTTCTCTTGCAACCCAAAATTGCCCCGAAATGAACGTAAAAGCATTCATATATTCGTTCTTAGGTATGGGGGTCCTTTCTTATGACCACCGAAGTCCCTATGAGGCATCACGTGGCATCCGGATCACGGGGCCAGAGAATGGCCGAAAGCGTGTATTATAACCTTCAATTTTGGCTGTTTTGGGGTCATTTTTAAAATCCTACGGGGCCGGTCATATTTTTCTATAGAAACCTTACTAGGGGTGCCGACATGATTCATAACGTAGTACGGGTACCGGGTGCCATTAGCGGTGCCTCAAAAAGCCTTTAAATACCCCATTTCTTCATTTCTCTTGCAACCAAAAATTGCCCCAAAATGAACGTGAAAGCATTCATATATTCGTTCTTAGGTATGGGGGTCCTTTCTTATGACCACCCAAGTCCCTATGAGGCATCACGTGGCATCCGGAGCACGAGGCCATAGAAAGTCTGAAAGCGCGTATTATAACCTTCAATTTTGGCTGTTTCGGGGTCATTTTTGAAATCTTCCGAGCCTCGATCATATTTTTCTCCTGAAACCTTCCTAGGGGTGTCGACATGACTTGTAACGTAGTATGGGTGACTGGTACCATTAGCGGTGCCTCAAAAAGCCTCTAAATACCCCATTTTTTCATTTATCTTACAACCCAAAATTGCCCCAAAATGAACGTGAAAGCATTAATATATTCGTTCTTAGGTATGGGGTCTTTTATTATGACCACCCACGTCCCTATGAGGTATCACGTGGCATCCGGATCCCGGGGCCTGGGAAAGTCCGAAAGCGTTTATAACCTTCAATTTTGGCTGTTTTGGGGTCATTTTTGAAATCCTCCGGGCCTCGATCGTATTTTTCTCCACAAACCTTCCTTGGTTTGCCGACATGACTTGTATGTAATACGGGTGCCTGGTACCATTAGCGGTGCCTCAAGAAGCCTCAAAATACCCCATTTTTTCATTTCTCTTGCAACCCAAAATTGCCCCGAAATGAACGTGAAAGCATTCATATATTCGTTCTTAGGTATGGGGGTCCTTTCTTATGACCACCCAAGTCCCTATCAGGCATCACGTGGCATCCGGATCCCGGGGCCAGAGAAAGTCCGAAAGCAATTTTGGTTGTTTTGGGGTCATTTACGAGCCCGGTCATAATTTTCACCAGAAACCTTTCTAGGGGTGCCGACATGACTTATAACGTAGTACGGGTGCCTGGTACCATTAGTTGTGCCTCAAAAAGCCTCAAAAAGCCTCAAAATACCTCATTTTTTCATTTCTATTTCAACCCAATATTGCCCCGAAATGAACGTGAAAACATTCATATATTCGTTCTTAGGTATGGCGGTCCTTTCTTATGACCACCCATGTCCCTATGAGGCATCACATGACATTTGGATCCCGGGGCTCGAGAAAGTCCGAAAGCGTGTATTATAATCTTCAATTTTGGCTGTTTTTGGGTCATTTTTGAAATCCTTCGGACCTCGATCATATTTTTCTCCATAAACCTTCCTACGGGTGCCGACATGACTTGTAACGTAGTACTGGTGACTGGTACCCTTAGCGGTGCCACAAAAAGCCTCTAAATACCCCAATTTTTCATTTCTCTTGCAACCCAAAATTGCCCCGAAATGAACGTGAAAGCATTCATATATTCGTTCTTAGGTATGGGGGTATGACCACCCAAGTCTCTACGAGGCATCACATGGCATCCGGATCCCGGGTACCAGGAAAGTCCGAAAGCTTGTATCTTTCAATATCGCCTGTTTTGGGTCATTTTTGAAATCCTCCAGGTCCGGTCATATTTTTCTACATAAACCTTCCTAGGGGTGCCGACATGACTTGTAACGTAGTACGGGTGCCTGGACCAATAGTGGTGTCTCAAAAAGCCTCTAAATACCCCATTTTTTCATTTCTCTTGCAACCCAAAAGTGCCCCGAAATGACCGTGAAAGCATTCATATATTGGTTCTTAGGTATGGGGGTCCTTTCATTTGACCACCCAAGTCCCTATGATGCATCACGTGACATCAGGAGCCCGGGTCCCGGGAATGTTCGAAAGCGTGTATTATAACCTTCAATTTTGGCTGTTTTGGGGTCATTTTTGAAATCCTCCTGACCCTGTCATATTTTTCTACAGAAACCTTCCTAGGGCTGCCGACATGACTTGTAATGTAGTAAGAGTGCCTGGTACCATTAGCGGTGCCTCAAATAGCCTCTAAAGATCCCATTTTTTCATTTCTCTTGCAACCCAAAATTGCCCCGAATTGAACGTGAAAGCATTTATATATTCGTTCCCAGGTATGGAGGTCCTTTCTTATGAGCACCCAAGTCTCTATGAGGCATCACGTGCCATTCGGAGCCCGGGGCCCGGGAAAGTCCGAAAGCGTGTCTTATATATAACCTTCAATTTTGGCGGGGGTCATTTTTGAAATCCTCCGGGCCCTGTCATATTGTTCTATTGAAACCTTCCTAGGGGTGCCGACGTGACTTGTAACGTAGTACTGGTGCCTGGCACCATTAGCGGTGCCTCAAAAAGCCTCTAAATACCACATTTTTTCATTTCCCTTGCAACCCAAAATTTCCCCGAAATGAACGTGAAAGCATTCACATATTCCTTCTTAGGCATGGGGGTCCTTTCTAATGACCACCGAAGTCCCTATGAGGTATCGCGTTGCTTCCGGATCCCGGGGCCCGGGAAAGTCCGAAAGCGTGTATTAACCTTCAATTTTGGCTGTTTTGGGGTCATTTTTGAAATCCTTCGGGCCCGGTCATATTTTTCTACAGAAACCTTCCTAGGGGTGCCGACATGACTTGTAACGTAGTACGGGTTCCTGGTACCATTAGTGGTGCCTCAAATAGCCTCCAAATACCCCATTTTTTCATTTCTCTTGCATCCCTAAATTGCCGCGAAATGAAAGTGAAAGCATTGAAATATTCGTTCTTAGGTATGGGGGTCATTTTTTATGACCACCCAAGTCCCTATGAGGCATCACGTGGCATCCGGATCCCGGGGCCCGGGAAAGTCCGAAAGCGTGTATTATAACCTTCAATTTTGGGTGCTTTGGGGTCATTTTTAAATCCTCCGGGATCGGTCATATTTTTCTACAGAAACCTTCCTAGGGGTGCCGAAATGACTTGTAATGTAGTACGGGTGCCTGCTACCATTAGCGGTGCCTCAAAAAGCCTCTAAATACCCCATTTTTTCATTTCTCGTGCAATCCAAAATTGCCCCGATATGAACTTGAAAGCATTCATATATTCATTCCAAGGAATGGGAGTCCTTTCTAATGATCTCCCAAGTCCCTAGGAGGCATCTCGTGGCGTCCGGAGCCTGGGCCCCGGAAAAGTCCAAAAGCGTGTATTATAACCTTCAATTTTGGCTGTTATGGGGTCATTTCTGAAATCCTCCGGGCCTCGATCATATTTTTCTCCAGAAACCTTCCTAGGGGTGCTGACATGACTTGTATCGTAGTACGGGTGCATGGTGTAATACTCCGTATTTATGGGAGTTATTTTTTTATAAATAAGAAAATATAAAGAATAAAGAGGAAGTATATTTGATATTATTTAATGGAAAAAAATGTAGTTTGGGTGAACCTACAGTTATAATTTAAATATACAACCTACTTTTGTACCTAATTATATTTTAATTCGGTTTTTGTTAATTAATAAATCAGAATTTGATTGCGAAACAAATCCTATTTAACCAAGGTTTCTCATGCTATAAATAGGAGAGAAAAAATGAAGGAAATTAAAACCCTAAGTTCTAGTGAGCCGTTTTCTTTCTTCTCCTCCCTCAAAGTTTTCTCTCTCCTCTCTTCTTCTCCCTCGGCACTTTTCTCCTTCCCTCCCCTGAACTTCGTCGGCCTTCGAGGAGGTCATGTTGTGTGTGTGTGTGGTGTGCGACGTGCAGTGGACTAGGGAGTCAAGTCGTTGCTGCTGTCGGGTCGAGCGATGGTGTCGAAGGGTGTGCGAGCGGAGTCCGGCGAGTCTGTGCGAGGCTGTGTGTGCGTGCAGTCGAGCGAGGTTCGCGCGTCGTCGCTGCTGTAAGGCGAGGGTGTCGAGCGAGTCGAAGGTGTTTGTGAGCGAGAGGTGTGTGGCTCGACGGTGTTGCGCTTCGAGTGTGTTGTGCTAGACATCGGCGAGTTCCGACGTGCGGTGTGTGCGGGCGAAGCGAGGCTGGGCGTCGAGGTTGTGCGTGGCTAGGGTTGCTGCCGGAATTCCGTTGCCGGTGGTTGTCGCCGGCGAATCAGTTCGGTAGATCCTATATATAAATAAAAAAAATATCCTCATCTCTCCTACTTAATTTAATTGTAAATTCTGACTTTATTATTCCTATGTATATCTCGGATTAAGTTTGTATTATAAATAAAGTATAGGAATAAAGTATAAAAATCATATTTACATCTTATTATTAGTCCCTAAATATGCTAATTCATTAAAGTTTATTAAAGCAACGAGATGTGGTTAACTTTGTTATTCAAAACATCATGTTTTATATAATTAGGTAAGCTGATTTTATTTAATATTATCAAAGATTTAGCACTGAATTATTTTTATTATTCAATTAGGTCCCAATTTCATAAGCGGAAGGTTTTAGATAGTCAGCGAAGATTCTCCGTTACAAGGTACGTATGCGTACTAGTTCAGTTCGTTACATTAGTATCATGTTTATGTTATGATTGTTATATTGGAACCTAGAATCATGATAGGGAACTGTGGTTGATAATGATTGTTGAGATTGTTTGGTAACATGAAATCAATTGGAAATCTGCATGTATTTCCTTGTTGTATTAACTTGTGAAATAGAATGAATTGTTTTTGAAATGTGTAATTTTATCGTATCACAAGCATGAAATGAGATGTTGGATTGGAATGCTATGATTAATAATTGTAGCAAGGATTTATAAGAGGTTGCCTAAACTAAAGGATTTTATATGATGTTATAGAAATCATATGCTTAATGTTGTATGAATGAGTATTGCTAAAAAGGATTGTTGGCAATAAACTTGTAGTCGGATTCCCTACAAGTGTGAACAATGGGGGGAGTGTGGGACTTGTTCTACACTCCTACACAGGCCTACTGTGACGACAGTAGTGTCCTTATAAATTTTGATATCTCAAGTAGGCGGAAGGTTCCGTACGATCTTGGGGGTATACATACTAAGGTGATGGATGTGGGACGGAACGAAACCGTATTTACATTCCATCTAATAGACTAAGTTGTCTATTAAGGATTAAGTAGCCAGTATGATTCTAGAAAGATGACGGTGCTCGTTCGATGCCAATTAAACTATAAAAATGAATTGTAATATTCTTGTAGTATCATGTCTAGGAATGATTATTATTATTCTGTTTATGTTTAATGTATTATTTAATTGATTATGTACGTACTCAGCATAGCTGATTGTTTGTTATTTGTGATGTTTATTGACCTGTGATGAACCATTGATATTTCAATGGGGAGCAAATTAGGTATGCTGGTGATGTTGCATGAGTTTGAGCATACAAGGGATACTTTTTGGTTTATAAACTCTTAGGTGTTTTGTTGAATTTATAGAATTATTAATATTTGTAGTTAATGGTTTGAATAAAAGGGGTCCATGGTGATTCCCGAGTTGTAGTTTAAAGTAAATATTTTATTTCCTCTGCAATGTAGTTTTTCTTAATAAGGAGTTGTTAACATTTTAATTTCAATAAGCCTTGCGTTTCACCGCGGCGGTAACACTCCCAAAGTCGATGCAACGTAGTTTAAACGTGTATGGATTTTGGGGGTGTTACACCTGGTACCATTAGCGGTGCCTCAAAAAGCCTCTACATACCCCATTTTTTCATTTCTCTTGCAACCCAAAATTGCCCCGAAATGAACGTGAAAGCATTCATATATTCGTTCTTAGGTATGGAGGTCCTTTCTAATGACCACCCAAGTCCCTATGAGACATCACGTGGCATCCGGATCCCGGGGCCCGGAAAAGTCCGAAAGCGTGTATTATAAGTTTATAACCTTCAATTTTGGCTATTTTGGGGTCATTTTTGAAATCTTCTGGGCCCGGTCATATTTTTCTACAGAAACCTTCCTAGGGTGCCGACATGACTTGTAACGTAGCACGGGTGCCTGGTACCATTAGCGGTGCCTCAAATAGCCTCTAAATACCCCATTTTTTCATTTCTCTTGCAACCCAAAATTACCCCGAAATGAACGTGAAAGCAATCACATATTCGTTCTTAGGTATGGGGGTCCTTTCTTATGACCACCCAAGTCCCTATGAGGCATCACGTGGCATCCGGAGCCCGGGCCCTGGGAAAGTTTGAAAGCGTGTATTATGTTTTTCTACAAAAACCTTCCTAGGGGCGCCGACATGACTCGTAACGTATTAGTGGTGCCTCAAAAAGCCTCTAAATACCCCATTTTTTCATTTCTCGTGCAACCCAAAATTGCCCCGATATGAACGTGAAAGCACTCATATATTCGTTTCGAGGAATGGGAGTCCTTTCTAATGACCTCCCAAATCCCTAGGAGGCATCTCGTGGCGTCCGGAGCCTGGGCCCCAAAAAAGTCCAAAAGCGTGTATTGTAGCCTTCCATTTTGGCTGTTTTGGGGTCATTTTTGAAATCCTTCGAGCCTCGATCATATTTTTCTACAGAAACCTTCCTAGGGGTGCCGACATGACTTGTAACATAGCACGGGTGCCTGGTACCATTAGCGGTGCCTCAAAAAGCCTCTAAATACCCCAATTTTTCAGTTTTCGTGCAATCCAAAATTATCCCGAAATGAACGTGAAAGTATTCATATATTCGTTCCAAGACATGAAAGTCCTTTCTAATTTCATTTATTTTTCCTCATTTCCAACTAGGATTGGCAAAAAGCCAAAAACTGACCCAAACTGATAACCCAACTTGAACCTAATTCGAAAGTTTGGGGTTTGGGTTGAGATTTTTGACCTGGAATTAAAAATGGCAACCCAAACAACCTGATACCTTAACGGGTTAGGTTCAGGTTGACTTCATGAACCTGAAAATAACCCGAACAACCTGATTAGAATTTGGGTTAAATTCGAATTGGTCAACCTGAAATTATCATGAATTTTTATAACTTATGTCACCTATTTCCTAATTATAAACTTATATGGGACCAAGACCATTTCTTAATTTGAAGCCTGTGGCTAATTTATGGCATTGAAGTTTGAATTTTTGATATAATCGACATTTAAAGTTAAGATTTGCAATGTTTTGATTTTATAATGTATAATTGTTGCGTTTATAAAATATAAATCATGTCATATTGGGTTGGTTTCGAATCAACTCAAAACCTAGTAGGTGGGATTCGAGTTATGGGTTTTGTTGAAATTAAAATCAAATCGTGTTTGAATTATGGATAATTAACCTAAAATAGAAGTCAAATCGGCCTAAACTTTACCCAACCCGACCTGATTGTCACTCCTAATTCCATCCACTATAGCCAACCTATAATGGTAATGACTAATGAGAGAAAACGAAATGTACCCTTTTACCAAAAATCACCACAGTCAAGGTACAAATTACCAAACAGACCATAGAGACTGTCTGACAAAAGTCTTGATATAAAAAGGCAATATCACGGATCCATACCACAAACTCCTTCGTACCTTATTGATATAAGCCACACAGATCGAAAGTATTATGAGTTTATGACAAATCAACAAACTATTGTAAATCAGACGAGGTGCTAACATATAATGCATGACAAAAAATGTACAAATATTAGACGCAACGAAGTGAGACCTCACTCTATCTACTCTACAAAATCAATAATGTGTAAAATAGAACATGTCATATGAATGAAAAAGAAAACTCTTCATATATTGTTAAATTGTAGTAGAGAAAAAAGGAACAAAATATAATATAATTCAATCTAATGCAGAGAAAAAAGCCCGAGTTCGGCTTCAGCTTCAGCTTCTCATCAGAACTCTGCACCTCCTCGGTTGAAGTCTGTTCTGTAAAACCTGAAGAGAATTGATCTTGTACAATACTTAATGAGAGCAAAAACGTACCATTTCTCACTACAGATGCATACTGAAAGCAGTACATTACTTGGTATATATACATGCAAAGCCCACTTTCCATCTAGGACTTTTTGTTTTTTTTTTTTTTTTTTTTTTTTGAAATTTATTTTGGCCCATATTCCTAGAAATTCTACTACAGACCTCAAACAAGAGGGTAAAAGAGAAAAAAAAAGGGCACAGGATGATCTAAGACAAGAACAAGAATAGTTAAAGTGACCCTACAGTATAGCAACTAAATCACCTACAAGATCTGCAGTAAAAACAGAAGAATGATTCACATATTTTCAGAGCGAGACTTGATACAAACCCAAAATCAAAACCTGGAATGAAGTCAATCTGACAAAAGATGGAAACCCAATGCAGAACAACTGCATCCGAGAGTGCCCACTTGAGGCCGAGTTGAGACAGCTGATGAAAATTTTTTATCTGCACAACAGTAGTTCAGGTGTTGGAACAAGAAACAATGACAAATCCTCCCATCTTTTTATTACTTTCAGTTCCAGATTCCTACAGCAGCTGGTGCTCCTCATGTTTAACTAAGCTTGCTAATGATAACTCGTGAAGCTCAGTTAGCATCCAATCTTCTCCTGTCTGACCACCAAGAACAATAACCCTCGTGCCACCAACAACACAAGTACTATGTCCCCAAGCAAATCTCGGGGGCCGACCAGGTACGTTTAGTACTCTCCACGTTGGCTTCTCTTCAGTAGGATCAAGTAGGTACAGCTGTGAGGCAGAATGGAGACCCGCCACTGATCCACCGAACACTAGGATCCTGCCACCTGGAAGGCTCACAGCCACATGATCTAACCGGGGAGGAGGAGCAATGCCTCCAGGATTTCCAGCACCAGGCATCCCACTTCCGGTAACACATCTCCAACATGGCTCTTCCTCACTTAAGTCCATTGTGTAAACATCACTTGAACGGAAGCGAATGGGTCCACTCTTTGCCAAACCCCCAAACATCAAGATTTTCCTCCCACCATAGACCGACAAAGTGTGGCCAAGACGACAAGGTGGAGACCATGCTGCTGGTATTTCTCGCCACACGGGATTATCTAATGAGAGATCCAGCAGAAAAGTGTCACTCAGAAGTACCCCTGAATCTGCACATCCACCCGACACGATTAACTTGGTCCCATCGAGTGTGCAAGAGCTGTGCCATGATCTAGGAAGAGGAGGAGCTAATCCAGAAATTTCACGCCAGGTTGGTTGCTTGGCATCCAAATCGAGGACAAAAACATCATTCAACAGGCCTTGAGTTCCACAACCACCGAATACAACCAGGTTTGAGTCATTCACACAAGAGAGAGTATGACCCCAGCGACCTGGGGGTGGAGAGCTCACTTTCATATGCCGCCACTCAGGGTTACTAGCATTTAGATCCAGCACAAATGTGTCATTCATAGGCTGCATGTTGACACCTTCTCCACCAAACAAGACAACCCGATTGCCAACTGCACAAGCACTGAAGTTGCAACGTGAGGGCTCAACTGCACCTCCAACAGTCACTTTCCTCCATGCTGCTGCTTCAAGAGTAGTCAGTTCTCTAGCCAGCCGTCCCCAACCAAGTCTCTTTGCCCCAGGAACAGTCTCTAGAACACGGGTAGTTTCACTACCCCAAGCATTCTGACAGACCCTTTTCCAAAGGTCCTCATTTTTTGTTAGCTCATAAAGCCGCCTGCAGACAGAACCCACAGCAGCAATATCTCTTGGCGTCAGCCGCGATAATATCTTTAAAGCAAGGACTTCATCACTCAGTTGAAACAGCCCACAAACCTCAAAACACATGCTTCGCTCCCGAGATTGAAAAGGTTGAAATGATGACAGACTAGAACGAAATAGATCAGATGAGTTCGAGAAGTCTTTTGCTGTATAGCTAGGAAGTGGACCCAGATCAACAGTAGCCTCTGAGAATAGCTGAATCCCAATAAAGTGAGTAACGGTTTCATCATCTCCATATATAGGGACTAGCCGCAATCTGTTCATTAAAGGAGAGCCGTCTTTCCTAAAATTTAACAATTCACCTTGGAACTCAATCCCATCTTCAAGGCACCTCCTTATTTCTGCAACAACAGCAGAGTCCACTAATGGATGTCTTCTTTTAGCAAATGGACCTCTGCACTGCAAGAAACGACTGCAGTGTGCAGCATAATATATGTCAATCTCAATAACTACAACTCATGAACAAAGAAAAGCAAAATGAAAATTATAAGAGAGCATATTTTCATTAATTTATGCTGCACTAATAACAGGGAATATGAATCCAGGACATCTAGATATACACTATCAATCTCCAAGTGCCTGTTTAATCAAACTTATGATTAGCATAATACTAAAAAGCAGCAACAGTCAGGTCAAACACAAGCCTGCAACAGAACAATTAAACCTGGGGGAATCAAGTGCTTACTGCTTCAACGTAACATAAGTGAGGCCACACTTCAAGCTGATGGTACAAAAATGGAAAACCCTTTATTATATGTGAGATTCATTATAGAACACCAAAAACCATGAAAGATTTTTGCATTAGTAGCCATACAGAATGTATTTTTCCAACCAACTGTAGTTATCTCAGTTTCTTTTTGGTTTGTTCAAAAGTGACTAGGTAACTTTTTCTCTTTGTGAACCTTCAGACATAGTGGCAATTACTTCAACACTTCATTTTATCTACCTGAGTCGGGGATTTGACAAGGACATGGAATCTTTACCCGACACAACATTTTTCATATACAGACCTCAATAGAAGTTTGGATTCGACGCTGAGCAAAAAAAAAATTCTGATATATGCTCACAACTGGGCTTGGGATCATAATTCTAACAAGAACAAGCAAACAGTCCACCTAAAATGTGATTATATATATTTGAGACGTATTGGCCACATGCGGAAGTTCTATGAAATCAAAAATATGTTTTATGAACGTTGTTCATTGCTTCCAAATTTAGGACAGTGTTCCCCAAGTTCGAAATTTTTTAGTCTTAACATGTTTGATGGTAGAATATGTACCCACATCCATGATCCAACACATCTGTCTCATAAGTAAAAAATAGGTTGCAATTGTAAGCCTCTATATCATTAAAATAATTAGCAGATGACAAAAGGCTCTGCCCGAGTGCCCTCCTCCTCCTCCCCCCCAAAAAAAAAAAAAAAAAAAACAAAAAAGGGTGCACAAGTCTTTGACAATAGCAAATGTTTATAAACAAGAGGCATTTACCAATATCTTCTGACTGACAAAGAACACCAAGCCAAAATGCATATATGAATCTTCTTTCGTTACCATTATCTTTTGCAGGGATGACAAATGGGTTTGTGGTGTTGTGAAGTTAAGGTTATCAGAAATTTGACGAATTGGGTTAGCGTTAAAGACCTTATTGCAATTAATAAGAAATCATATCCTATGGCTTATCAAAATCAGGTCCATCTGCAGTTCTTTCAACATGACTATTAACGGGGATGTGTTGCCACCAAATAAAAAAAAATCCCAACAATAACAAAGAAGGGAGTAGAGCAAAGTTCAGTGATTGAGAGAGTGAGAGAACTAGATAGGTGAGATGAAACAGAGGAAGAGTTGCTATAGGTGTAAGTCAGTTGCTACTGACCTTTTTCCTCCTTTATTTTTTTTATTGAAAAAAATTTAGGTAAATAGGGTGGGGACGCACTTGAGCTTCAAAAACAATCCCCAATAGATAACTGACTGTTCCCAATATTTTGGAGACGCTAGGGACGTCCCATTCCATCCCTGTGCTTCATAGCCCCTCACTAACAAGTAGGAGAAAAAACAAGTAATATACTCCCTCTGTTCTTTCAAGTTGGTTATGCTTTCCATTTCAATCCAAACCTTTAAGTTGGTCACAGTTTCTCTTTCACCCATTCTTGGCAATGTTTTCTTATTATATTACTCCAACCTACCCCGTTTTATCTCACGTTCTCCTTCCTTTTTCATCAAAAAAGATGACATTTTCTAATTTTCCTTACTTTACCCATAAAAGTATACAACACTACCTCTCTTCTCCACTTTTCCCTTACTTTACCCCACAGAACACTCTCTCCCCTCTTGCCATAATATACGTGCAAAAAGTAAATGTAACCAACTTAAAAGAACGAAAAGAGTAACTAATCAATCAACAATTATCAGCAACCTGCCGACATCTTTGTAAATTACAACCCTCACCACTCAAAAACACTAAGAAGTCTCACAAATATTGGTTGTAACCCCTCATCTTTTGTTGTTGTGCCCACTAAAAAAAATAATCACAAGCCCCATCATATAAAGAACAGAATCCTAGCAGTAGTTGAACTAGTCTAGCATCTAACAACATCTAAAATGTTATAACGATTTGCAAACTAATGATAATGTCCCTAAACTAATAGGATTATATATGATTATCAGAAATTATATACTAGAATCCTAACACAACGAAAATCAGATAACTCTGTAGCAAAGGAGCAGACATATCAGGCCTTTTGACTCCCTTTGCAGCTTCGAGTGGAGGCTCCAATTTGCGTGATTGTTCTTACTTTGCCTACGAACTTCACTATGGACAAACCCAAAACCCACCATGTGTACTCCCGTGTTTGACTTGTGGGGCTAACAGCCATAGCAAGTAATATCTTAAAATTGCTCTAGTGTAATACCATTCTACTAATCAATACCTATGATGAGGATCCTACAAGGATAGGGCATTTCATGCTATGATAAAACATGTTGCATAACTGATGCAATGAAAATGGAATATTTGTCATTTATCTGAAAAGGGAACAGTTTAACTCATGGCAGAGTATCAAAAAGACCATTCCCTCTTGCTGCTTCCATTCGGAAAAGGAAAAAACTTTAAGCTCCATCCAAATTCCATGCATTCACTACCTAAAATCTAAAAACACAGAAAATGCAGAGAAAATATAACGATGTTCATCACCACTTCTAACTGGGTGCAGAAAGTGACTATCCATTAAAGTTGCAGATTTTTCCCATGTATGCCTAAGCTCATAACCCAAAGAAGTAATTACTAAAGAATGGTCACACACAAAAAGGCTACAACCCAAGTGAAAAGAAAATCTCTATAAGCCAAATAGACTAAGCTTTTCCACTATTTCCAGACAAAAGGTACAATTCCAAACTCAAGCTACTGCATTAGAGGCACTCCAGTTCCCGCTTGTTGCCTGTGCTCATATCCAACATCAAACTTCATCTTATATTCTCCTAAACATTCCCTAATAGATCTTGTGAAGGAAGCTGTTGAATAGAATGTCGCATATATTTCAGACTAGGAGGAAACTGCAGCAGGACAGGAATCTGAACCACTGATGTCTAAGCCTACAGTTTATGTTCAAGTGCGTTGGCTGACAAAACGAGAGTTATGGTAAGGCATAATAACTCTCTTCTTTTCTTAACAATAATAAACTAGGACAGACAACTGATTGGTTTAGTCTCAATTCAGGTCATAATTAGCATCTATAAGACCGAAGGGTGGTTCAAAGGCAAGCTTGGGTCACCTTGTACAAATTTACTTCTCTGTAAGTGCCCCGTGCTAACCACTAGACAAGCCAGACCATTCAGGCCATCTAACCCATGAATACCATGATCACCAGATGGAAAGTTCAATTTGGAAGAGGTCCAATTACTCATATTCAAACATAACCAACTACTACTACCAATTACTTATATGAACTGGAAATATTTTGAAACACATGTTTCATCATTTTTAGTAATACCAAACATAGATATTTCTTTCACATTCTTACTACTACCTAACCAACTAAATTACAAAAAACACAAGAAAAGAAGTAATAATTGAACTCCAATTACCAACAGCAACAAATTTTCCCAGTAATTGCAAAAACACAGAAACCCCCCATCATAAAAGACTCAAAAACCAATTGTAACACTAAAAAGGAAGGTAAATTAAATATTTCTTTCACATTCGTACTACACCAAATCTACCCAACTATGATCTATATTACCAAAAAAAAACCCAAAAAAATAATAAAATTCATGCCAATAAATGAAATTAAATTACCAAAAGCAACAAAATTTCCCAGTAATTCCAAAAACCCAGAAAAATCCACATCAAAAAACCAATAAAAACACTAAAAAAGGAAGAAAAATTACCAGTTACGACCAAGAACTTCTTCAGCTCGATACCCAGAAACCATCTCAAACACAGTATTAACATATATAATAGGATGGTCAATTTCCAAAGCATCTGTAACAACAAACCCACATGGTGCTGATTGTAGAAGATTTTGTACAGGAAAAGGCATCGAACCTCCATCATTCAACAAAAAACCTTCATCTTCATCACCACTATCTTCAGAAGAACTACTATCCCATTCCATCATCTTCTTCTTCTTTTTCTTCAACCCTTTTAATCAAATTTTCCTTTTAATTCACCCCATTAGAATTACAATCAAGAGAAAATGAAAGATGGCAACTTTGAAATGCAAGAAAAATGCAGTGGAAAAAAGAGGAAGGTGGGTTAGGGTTTGAAGAAGGGAAAAATGAGTGAAAAAAAGAGATCTTCGTTGAAAATTGGGTGTTTTAGAGGAGGATATGATGATGATGATATTATGATGATGATGATAAAAAAATATCTGGAAGAGGAGAGAGAAAGATGGGGTTTTGATTTTTATTTGGAGAGAAGAAGTAGTTGTGTTGTTGCGTTTTAACGCTTGCTGGATTGCGAAGATGGTTTCTTTTGGGGAACTATGAGACACTAGAATTAGGAGGGGTGATAAAGCGCTCATTGTGAGCGGTTATCACTACCCACTCACAGGGGTAAAAGGGGAAAAGGGAATGGAAGGGGAAAAGGGATACACAAACAGGGGTTGTGTTAACACAAACATGGGTTTTAAACACAAAAACACGTGGGTTGATTTTACAATAACTAGGGTTTTAAATACACAAACACGTTCGTATCAATAATCAAATGTACTTTTTTGGGGGGAAAAGTTGAATGGGACACGCAAATCAATGCAACTTTTGCTTTATGTCAGATATTACATGTTTACTTTTGCACAAACATGGGTTGAGTTAACAAAAACATGGGTTTCAAACACATAAACAAGGGTTGGTTTAACAATAACCAGAGTTTCAAATACACAAACATGGGTTCATAATTGTACTTTTTTGGGAAAAAGTTGTCAGTATCACTATTTTGGCTTAATATTATTTTAATGCGTTCCACAATTTTTTATTAATATAAATCTGTTTTTTTCTGACAGAGATGTCACACCAATTAATGATTGGCTGTGAGTGGGTAGAAAAGCCGCTCACCATGCGCGCTTTATCACCCCTCCTAGAATTAGAGGGTTCTCTAGATATTTTTCCACCCTTTTTATTTTGCCTTGTGGGAAAGTGAATGGAGAATAACATGCCTTGTGGGGGTGTAGGTGTTGTGTTACTATGATGCTTCTCCTCCTCAAGGGTCAAGGTGACTTGCCTTAAGTAACTTAACTAGTATTCTAGTAGACTCGACCCATAGGTCGAGCAGGTTATGTTCGGTTTGAATTTGGATAGGATAAATACATATTAGTGATGACTATTTATCAACTTTTTGTTTAGTTTAGGGTCGTGTTCATGTTCAGTTTGAATACGGGTTGGGTTAATAAGGGTTAGTGATGCATTTTTATCGATTTTTTTTGTTTTTCATTTATTAAAAGTATTGTTTGGTATGATGTAGGAGTAGTATAACGATCTAATATTGAGAAAAAAATTACAGGTGTCTGGAAAAGTTAAGAAAGTTTAGATAAATTAAGAAACACTTTGGAAGAGTTAAGAAGAAATTGGGGCTTATCATATGCCTAAAAAACTGGTGACGTCTCCTTAACTAACAAAACAAAAGTAGGTTTTGAATTTTTGATTGAGTAAATTGAGAAAAAAAAAAAAAAAAGGTGAGTATGGTGACTATGCCTAAGTATTAGGCAACAAGACTAATGTCTAAATTCATGTGTTTTATAGTACAATACCCTAGGGGTTGTTGGATTGAATTGAAGGAAGACTTGAATTCATGTCTTTTATAGTACGACTCCCTATTGATTTTTAGATTGAAGTAAAACAAGAGTCTAAATTCATGTGTTTGAGAAACTCCCTAGTGATTATTGGATTCAAGTAAAATAAAAGTATATAGTTCATGTGTATTATTGTTTAACTTATCCTCTACCAAATTATTTTGTTTAAAAGTACTCTTATTATGGAAATTATTTTAAAAAAACTATTCATAGTTTAAACTAAAAGTCTTATCTGTAGGATCGTTTATCAATGTTTAATTCTAGGAATTGCTAATTGATCCTTGGGATGAAAGTAAAAATTAGTCTTGTTTGTTTACTATTATTCTATAACTGTCATTTCATTTCGTTACAACAAACTTTAATCTTCAAAATCACTTTTTTTAATTAGTTGTAACAATTAAGTTGTGATGTTAAATCTAACTGAATAACATGATAAAAACATGTAAAGTTTGAATTTAGAATAAACAAATGCTGTCGCTTATAGAAAAAAAAAAAGAAATCATTTCGTTGTCACCCCTGTTTCCACGATAATATAGCAAATTAAGAGTATGGCCAAATAACAAACTATTCGTCACCAAATAAGAGACTTGAAAGAGAGTGAATCCATAAAACTACAATCGTTATAATGTCCTTCATCACTCGTTTAATTGTATTTGGTAGCGAACGGTTTAGTATTTAGGCCATGTTCTTTAGAAAATTATATTCAGTTTAGATCAATCTAGTTGATTTTTCATCACCATTTCAAATAAATTTACAGTAGTATAATTCAGTTCAGTCCAAACGAATACGGCCATTCACCCTTGACTTGGCTTGAATATTAACCCCAACCGGTCTTGACTCTTGAGCGGATTAGCTATTCCGAGTTGCAAATACACAAACAAAATCACTGAAAGAGTGAAAGTCCCAATCTTTTCTTTTTTAATGGTGGCCTCTTCTATCTTTCTCCCTATTTCCTCTATCTTCTTCTCCCATTCTCCCCTCTTTTAACCTCTAATTCACTTATCTCATTCACTCAAACCCTCCATGAAAGCATAAACCTTTATCTTCTTCTCCATTTTAGAAAAAGCTTCAATCTTTAAGCTCTGTTTGTTTGGCTCCAATGGAGGGCACTATATTCCCAAACAGACCAACATTACCAATTCAACAAGCAAAACCAAAACCAATTCCACAACCAAACACTTCCTTAAAATTTAGCTCTACAACATTACCTCTTCCTCCTCAACCTCCAAACCCTTCTTCATCACTTGCTTTTGACTCTCTTCTTCAACATCTTCTTCACCTTTCTTCCACTTCAAACACTACCCATTTTCCTAAACTCATCAAATCATCATCAAATTCCAAAAATACCCTTTTGCCTTCTCTCCCAATTTCTTCACTTGACTCTTTTAATCAGCCTGTTTTTAATGGGCCCACCTCAAATTCTGCCACCCAATTGGCTAATCAAGAAGATAAGACTGTTGTTCTTCCTTCTTTGGATGATGCTTCACTTGATTTTTTATCTGATATGAGTAAGTTGTTGCTGAATTCTATATTAGAAAGACCCTTATCTAGTTTAAATGCATTTTTTGATTCTGTGAAGTTTGATTTGCTTGATGCTGATTTTGTCAGTTTATTGAAAGGATTGTATGTTTTGGGGAATTGGGAAAAAGCTGTTTTGTTGTTTGAATGGGGTTCATTGAATGTTAGGTCTCAAGATAAGAAAATGGATTATCAGGCTGTTGAGTTAATGGCTAGAATTTTAGGTAGAGAATCACAGCATACAATTGCTGCTAAATTGTTTGATGTGATTCCTCTTGAAGAGTATTGTTTAGATGTTCGAGCTTATACGTCGATTCTTCATGCCTATGCTCGAAGTGGCAAGTATGATAGGGCGGTTTCGATATTTGAGAACATGAAGGAGAAGGGTCTACTTCCAACATTAGTTACTTATAATGTAATGCTGGATGTTTATGGTAAGATGGGTAGGTCTTGGGATAAGATTTTGTGTCTTTTAGATGAGATGAAAAGTAAAGGGCTTAAGTTTGATGAGTTCACTTGTAGCACTGTGATTGCTGCTTGTGGTAGGGAAGGTTTGTTGGATGAGGCAAGGAATTTTTTCACTCAGTTGAAACTACAGGGTTATGTTCCTGGAACTGTTACTTATAACTCGTTGCTTCAAGTGTTTGGGAAAGCCGGTGTTTACTCTGAGGCTTTGAGCATTTTGAAAGAAATGGAAGACAATGGTTGTCCTCCTGATTCTGTAACTTATAACGAGCTAGTTGGTACTTACGTGAGGGCAGGGTTTCTTGAAGAAGGCGCTGCTGTGATAGATACAATGACGCTTAAGGGTATGATGCCAAATGCAATTACTTATACTACTGTGATCGATGCATATGGAAAAGCTGGAAAGGTTGATGAGGCTTTGGCATTGTTTAACCATATGAAGGCTTCTGGTTGTGTTCCTAATGTTTGTACATATAATGCTATCCTTGGGATGCTAGGGAAGAAGTCAAGATCAGAACAGATGATAGAGATATTGTGTGATATGAAGGTGACTGGGTGCTCCCCTAATCGAATCACATGGAACACGATGCTTGCAATGTGTGGTAGTACGGGCAAGGAGAAGTATGTGAACCAGGTTTTGCAAGAGATGAAGCGTAGTGGTTTTGAGCCTGACCGAGACACGTTCAACACTTTGATCAGTGCATATGGCCGGTGTGGGTCACGAGTTGATGCCACAAAGATGTTTGAGGAGATGATGGAAGCAGGATTTAGTCCTTGTGTCACGACTTACAATGCTTTTTTAAACGTGCTGGCTAGAAAGGGAGATTGGAAAGCAGCAGAATTAATCATTCTTGACATGAAGAGCAAGGGGTTTAAGCCGAATGACACCTCTTACTCCTCAATGATTCAATGTTATGCAAAGGGAGGGAATGTGAAGGGCATACAAAGTATTGAAAAGGAAATATATCAAGGAGACATCTTTCCGAGCTGGATGCTTCTACGAACCTTAATCCTTGCAAATTTCAAATGTAGGGCACTTTCAGGAATGGAGAGGGCATTCAAGGAGTTAAGGAAAAGTGGGTATAAACCTGATTTGGTTGTATACAACTCAATGCTTTCGATCTTTGCAAGGAACAAAATGTTTGACCGTGCTCATGGTATCTTGGACTCGATTCAAGAGAGTGGATTGGAGCCAGATCTAATAACCTACAATAGTTTGATGGATATGCATGCAAGAGCCGGGGAATGTTGGAAAGCAGACGAGGTATTAAGAAAGCTGCTAAAAAGCGGTGGAAAACCAGATCTTGTGTCTTATAACACTGTGATCAAAGGGTTTTGCAGGCAAGGTCTGATGGAGGAAGCAATTAAGATTATGTCGGAGATGACTACGAGAGGGATACGCCCATGCATAGTCACATACAACACTTTTGTGGCTGGTTATGCAGGGCGAGGGATGTTTTCAGAGGTTGATGAAGTTATAAGTTATATGATTCAGCATGGTTGTTGTCCTAATGAACTGACTTACAAGATTGTTGTAGATTCTTACTGTAAAGTCCAAAAACACAGAGAAGCTTTCGATTTTGTTTCCCGAATTAAGGAGAAAGATCAATCTTTTGATGATCAATCTTTGTACCGGCTCTCATCTCGCGTTAGGGATGATGTGCAGTTTTGATAACTTCTTCATGTATTTATGTATTATAGGGATTGTTGAAGTTTCCCAGTTTTACCATCTTTTTGTTTGATTACTGTAATTCAGATAAGGCAGATTTTTTTTGGTGATATTTTCATCACAGGATGAGAAATTCTTTATAAGAATTGCTAGTTTTACCAAGGTGAAGCTTGAATAATGAATATCATGGGTGGTTTCTCTCTTTAGACATTTATCCTAGTAAATAGTTATGACTTATGATGTTTTGGTTCTTTATTCTAAGCTCCAACCTTCCTTCATTTTACACCTTTCGTTTATGATAAGCTGAACTTGAAGAAGAACCAACTGTTTCTTAGAGCTCTAATGATTAGGAGAAGTTTCGGCAACCCTTTTCTGAAGGGTGAAATCTAAACTAATTATAATGATGCATATATAAGGTCAGGGAAAATATTTATATGTTCTACTTGGATTTAATAAAGAAAAAGGGAGAAATGCTAATGAATACTTTTAATTCTTAATTTTATAGATAAGCACATAACCCTATTATACTAGAGAGCTATGTTACTCAGATTTTTTATTTTGCCTCAAGTACCTATGTTATTTAAAATCTTTATAAGTTGAGTCAGACACTTGGATACATATCCGTATCTGATAGAGGTACTTATATTCGACATAAAACTGGTTCAAAGTAAGATAGCCAAGGAGGGTGTAGGCATAAAATATGTACCAAGACTCAAGGACTAACAAAAAATTGAGTAAGACACTTATCTTATCCATGTCTAATATGAGTACTTATACTCAACATGAGTATCCGATTCCAATCAAGTTACCATGGGAGGGAGTAGACATTAGACCCGGGCTGAGACTCGAGGATTAAAGGTGCTTCGCACTTAGCAACTTCATTGTCAAGTGAACGGTGACTTTCTTTTTTGAGAAAGGAAATGTCAATTAGACTAGCCTCTAATAAAAGACTCACTTAGGTTATGATAGTACATAGCGACTTTTATCTATCTATGTAAAAACTCCAATAAGCAAAATATGAGGAAAAAAAGTTTACCATTTTACCTTTATGAGCATAGACTGATAAACCCTTTCCCACTCCCTAAATCCTACAAGACTACCCTCTAAAGTCTAAACATGAAAAGGAGTCCCCCAAAAAAACAAAAAAAAAAAAAAAACAAAAATAGAAACAGAATTGGTTTATCTATAACCTTGTGATGTGGCAATCTTTGCACCATTCCTCAACCAAAAGCCTCTTCATTCTATCATGAAAAGGGAAATATTGCTTAAACTATTACTCTAAACTTGAAAATATAAACTTTTTGCCATCCAAAAATATGAAAATAGTTAATAAATATTTAACCTTTTTCTACTTCTGTTCTATTCCCTTCATTTAATTTTTGACTTATCAAAAAATAGACTTATTTCTAGATTTTTTTTTTTTTTATCAACTTGTGCCACCAAATTGTATTGTCTTGATTCTTTGAATTTTTGGTGATTAGAATGAAACAGAAGACATGGGAGTTTTATCAGTGGCTCATAAGCCAACCCTGAAAAGAATACTAATTAATTCTTCCTCTTATAATCACCAATACCAAAATCAAGAATTCCCACTTTTTGGTTTCTCTCAACTCAAGGTTCAAACTTTATAATATATCCATAGTTCAATTTTCTGGGTTCTTACTATTTTTATATGCACACTTTAAAGTTTCCTTCTTTGATATGCAGGTGCAGAGAAATAATTCAAAATGCAGAAATTTATCTGGGAAACAAAGCAGTTATGTTAGAGGCCAATTTGTTTCCAGTGACTTCTACAAATTTGATCACTTTATTAGCCGAAAATTTCAAGCAGGTAATACCTCATAGTTGGTTTGATTTTGGAATTATGATAATTTACATTGAATTTGAGCTCTGCCTGTGAGATAAGTTTATGTTTAATTAAGTTAATGTAACATGTGCATATGTAATAAGGAACAAAAACAATATCTAGATAACAAAGAATTGGATTACATAATTGAATTTCATTTCTGTAGTTGTATAACTGGTAGTTCAACATACATCATCATATTAACATTTGTTTTGATAAGAGTAGGTCAAATGAAATTCATGATGTTATTGTAGAGCATATATGAATGGTTTGTTAGAATTTATAGAAATTAACAAGGGTCACAAGATAACAATCTTCTAGGCGTGGATCACTTTCCCAAAAGTAATATTCCGACCCTAATCGTAAAGCACGGGTTCACGGAATTCACCTTCGAGATACAAAGAAGAAACAATAGTGGTCACGCTTACTATGAACACTATTCAATGAAAATGAGTTTGTGAGATTTTGTAGAGATGAAGAATTTCTGATTTTTGATCTTTAGAGTTTGTATGCAAAAGAGAGAAGTTATTTTCTCAACAACCTTCATCATATGAGGGACCTCATATATATAACAATGCTACAACGCTTCAGAAAATCCGAAACAATACAATGACAAACCGTCAAAACACGCGAATCAACACAAAGAGCAACAAAGTCAGAGACCCCGTCGCTGGACGAACCCAGCAGGTCGCGAGGTGCGACACTGGTCGCGAGTCGCGACCAGTTCTCTGCCTTCCCACCAAACCAGTTTGCTGCTGGTTGGCTACCACATTCACGAGGTGTGCAGCGAGATGTGCTGCGATGTGTGCGAGCTATTTCTTCGCATGATGAATCATAATACACAACTCACACATATAGCACATATAGCATGTTATATTACATATATTGTTTGAGTAACGACACCATTACCAAGTGACTCAAACTATATATCATGAATTAAACTAACTTTATACTCTAAATCTCCAACATGGTTTAATCTCGATTTTCGGGGTTCGAAGTGCATATTTGAACTAACTTTTTATGGTTTTTGGGTCTGCTATCCCAAGCTTATTTTCAGTTCAGTTCTTGAATGATAATCATTACTATTAATTAGTTATAATTTAATTCAGTTCAATTCAGTTCAGTCCAGTTCAGTTGTTTTATGCCGAAGAGAACATGCCCTTTATGTTTTGAGTTACTTTTGGCTGGGTTCAAATCAAGTTAGTTTTTGACACTCTAGAAATACAAGTCCTAAAAAGAGTAACATGCACTTGATCTTCAGTGTTGAGAGGCATAAGTTATGACTTTGTTAATGATGTATATGTTTGTTTTGGTTGAAGGAGCTGTGGTTTCACCAACTTGTGTGCTTCCATTAACTGAAGAAAATGTGGAGAAGGTATTAGATGAGGTGCGCCCTGGCCTGATGGCCGATGGAGGGAATGTGGCATTGCACGAAATCGATGGTCTGGTTGTAGTGCTCAAGCTGCAAGGAGCATGTGGGTCTTGCCCAAGCTCAGCTATGACTTTGAGGATGGGAATAGAAACCCGCCTTCGTGATAAGATCCCTGAAATCATGGATGTCGAGCAGATCCAAGACACCGAGACTGGCCTAGAGCTCAACGAGGAAAATGTCGAAAAGGTGAGCATCTGACATATGCAGTTTATTTTCCTAGAAACTAGGCCTTACCACCAAGTCGTTTGCCTTATATTTTCATGAACTAGCCCTGCCATAGAGATCTTTTGAGCTAATTTTGCGTTTTTGGTTCAACAAGGATGGGCCTATGGCCTTTCTTCGTGCAGTTTATTGGGTGTATTTGCTTCGTTGAAATGTCAACTATATGAACTTATTGGACCTTATCCGAACTTGTGAGCCCTTACTTGCACTTGTTAGGTCTTATCTAAAGTTTAATTTTCCCAAAATAAATGAAACAGAGTATGCCCCTACACTTCCTGAGAAAGTGAAAGTTTTGTTGATTAGGTCACTGTCAGCAGAATTTATCTTAATTAGAAAAACTGAGATGCAAAGTTATGTTTATGAAGTGTATAATATGTGTCATATGTGTATTTCAGGTTCTTGCTGAGATTAGGCCATACTTAGCAGGCACTGGTGGTGGAGTGCTTGAGCTTGATAAAATCGACGATTATGTTGTCAATGTGAAATTGAGTGGACCTGCAGCTGGTGTCATGACTGTACGCGTTGCCCTTACACAGAAACTCAGAGAGAAAATCCCTTCCATTGCTGCTGTCCAGCTGACTGATTAAGAAACCTCAAAACATAAATGGAATGAAGTTTTTGGTTGGTAGCATGAAGAAATATGTTCTGTATGTACCTTATGACATTCATTGCTAGAATTCATTTTCGATACAACGCCAAGGAGTGTTATTATTTCTTGTCAAAGAAAATTTGATCAGTGATGGATCTTTCTGATACTACAAATTGTCAGATTCTATTGATACACTTCTCTTGAATAGGTAAAGGTTTAGTGTACAGTTCCACAAAACTCTTGGTGCTTATACCTTTATGGAACAATGTTTTGTACTTGTTCAAGTTATACAATTGAACATAATTGTGGATTCAAGATTCAGCATATCTATGTTGCTTAGACTCATTACCAGTCTAATAGGTTCAGACTTCAGAGTGACCCTTAGGCCTCAACACCAGGCCTTCCAAAAATGGAGGGCCTCTAACTTCTGTTTTAAGGTAAAATAATCTCCCCCGCTTTCACAAAGTGTGCTCTATATACTCCCTCTGCTTTTTTTAATTTGCTACATTGTTGTTTGCACTAGTTTTTAGGAGATGTCCATTTCCATCTTTTTTGGTGTACTTTTTGACCCCTTTAGCATTAAATGAGGTGGGAAAAGGTGAAAAAGTAGTACTTTTGGATGGAAAAAAAGATAAACAAATATAATAGTATTATATCTTGGTGGAAAAAGAGATAAACAAATATAATAGTATTACTTTTTGGTGAGCCAAGTCTCCTAATAAGAAAAGTTGAAACATTGTAGCAAGTAAAAAAAAGCAATCATTTAAGGAAAATGTAGCAAGTAAAAAAAACCGAAGGTAGTAATTCTTTACAATAAATTCTTGATACGTAATTGGCATTTTGGCAAGACGATAATCATATATACTTTGTCTTAAAATCACGTCCTGCATCTCTGCGAGCTTCAATTAAAACTGAGCTAACTATTTTTTTGAGGCAGCCTTAGGATTTTCTGACTCGGGTTCGTTTCCAAGTGCTAGACAACCATTTTATAAATTCTTTTCGCAGGGTTTCCCGTCTCGAACGAAGTGCCATACTAGGTCCAAGTGTTGAGTATCTAACATGCGTAGTTGAAATAAAATGAAGAGTTGGAGTAGCACATAGCAACTAGATTTTCCACCTGAGCAAAATCTGTATGCCAATAATTATAATCCTCTTGAGAGTCCATCTTAAAGCAACAGAAGACAGTAGAACGCATGCATTAGGATAATGATATTCATCTTTCAGGAGTAATTACATACATCTACAAGCATGCCTATGGGTGGCAAAGCATCAGAATCATATACAATTAGAAGTACTCGAAATCCTTTGGTATGCTACTTTATAGTACAAAAAAGTTTGACATGATTATTTAGAAATCATCGTCCTCCTCCCTCCTTGATCCAAATAATCTCCTAACAACAGCTGAAACCGCTCCAAACACCATGAAGAAGACAATGAGATCGAATCCACCGCCTATGCCTAGCGCAGCACTGGGGCCTGGGGAAAAGAATGAAAATGGAGACCAACCCCATCCACCATAGAACGGAGATCCAAGGCCATATCCGTAGCCACCAACAAGGGGTGGAGCTACGGGTGGATTCACATAAATGTTTGTCCTGTAGAAGAAGATTCAGCAAAGTTAACAAAAAGAAATCATGTCCCCCAAACTAACAAAATCGAGTAATGCAGTTGTTCATTCTCCGTGAGTCAAGTGAGGGTATACCAAGTTATTTAGGAAAATAGCTATATTTGAAAACTATCTATACAAATATATTAAAAGGCGTGCCTAAGGAAGTCGATGTGCCACGTGGCACTCTACTCAAATTTCTAATGCAAATGCTTTATGTCCATGTATACCCCTCAATTTAAAAAATATAAACATTGTGTAAGTGCAAGGTATCGAACACGTGACCTTTGAAATGAAAAGTAAGAGCTTAACCATCAATACACTATGGCTTTATTGTCTAATGTTTCAAATACAACATGATAAAGTCTTTTAATAATTATACTTAACTAAAAAGATTTAAACAAGTATATACATCTCTAACAATCTTATTACGTAACTAAAAAGAGACTATTGATGTCATATTATCTTACCACGATTCTTTTTAAGCTATTATTTGCAAACTCAAACCTTTCATATTTTTTTACATATCACGTCATGACGTGAATTTTTCAATTTCTTAATGCATAAAAAATACGAAAAATATTTTTTTATTGTAACTTACCCGAGGCATCGCCCGGGCCAAAATACTAGTTTCCTAATAATAGCACGTCTGACTATTGAGTAATACTAGAACGTAGTCCTTCATTTAAAGTGAACATCTCCTTTCCAGTGGCATGTCCAAAAGTGGAATGTAGCATGGAGCAAAGAGTGCAGTGTATTAAAGCTCCCATAAGCAATTGAGATGAAGGTAGATCCAAGTCGTAGAGAATCAGTTGTGCATCACAAAACAAAGCGACATATATTATGGAATAAAGTAAATATTGTATTATTCGTGCAGAGAAAGACATTTCAATTGACATTTGAAATCCAAAAAAAAAGATCGAATATCCCAATCCGACTCGTTTGACACAAGTAGTTAGATGTTTTAACTCAAGGACATGAGATCCCAAGTCTCGAATACAAACCCCATTGACATCCGCAACCTATATATCTAATCTATGCATTAAAAATTATCAACTTTAAGTAGGTAAGGTAAATCCTTGTTTAGGGTCAATAATATTTGATGAAGTCCATGCTAAACCAAGGTAACAGAAATGGAACAAACTTCATTGCAGGTTCTCTCTCTGAACTTAAGGACAGGAGATACAGACACTTATATATATCTAATCTATGCATTAAAAGTTTATTATCAACTTTAAATAGGTAAGATAAATCCTTGTTTATGGTCAATAATATTTGATGAAGTCCATGCTAAACCAAGGTAACAGAAATGAAACCAACTTAATTGCGAACTTAAGGACAGGAGATACAGACACTTCTGTCTTCTCAAGGTGAAAACTGTGATCAACTATGAAAGAAGATGTTCTAATTTCTGATGTCTGACATACTAGCTAATTTGTGAATTCTAATTTCCAATTTTAATAGCTTTTACACTCTCCACTTTCGACAAAAACCCATTAATAAATTCTTGAACAGGCCTTCACAAACCAGTTTTCGTTGGAGGATAGTCTTACCATATACAAGTCCAGTGAGGTTCCATCCTAAAAGGACTCGGCATACGCCAATAAGTAGAGTAGTAGCCCACTACTCTTCTTCTTCAATAATTGGAACAACTTGTCCATGTGAGTTTCTCCTAACACCCATCACGAACGTTAACATACCTTACGCAAATCCTCAAAACTAGACGATCCAATATAGATTCACACAATACCATCATCAACAACAGATCAACATATGAACAGTTTTTACCCTCATAATCGCATAATTACCATTTTCATTAACCCATAATTAAAAATGCATCAAGCTACTGATGCACTTGTTCACAGTCATGCCAAGCTGAGGTAGAAAACCAAAAAAAGTACTTCCTCCGTTTCAAATTAAATGTGACACTTTGACATTTTACACTATTCACAAATATCACTTTGACCATCGTTTGTGGTTTATACGTGAATAAAAATTTGGTCATGTGGGATCTTGTTAGATTCATCTTAATATGTATTTTTTATAATTTTTACAAATAAAAAATTAGATATATATGTCCTCAAAGTTTTGTATTGACATGCGTGAAAAGTGAAAGTGTCACAACTAATATGAAAAGGAGGAAATAACTTTTTTTTGCTATTTAGAAAGATACTAAGTGCAGCCATATAGCGGGATTCAATCCCAAGTACCATCCGCACAAGACTTTACCAACTAAGCTAGATGACGTCCACAAAACGCAAAAACGTCTAACTAGTAGAATAGTATATGACCATTTCTGGATACATTTTGGTCAAATTGTATGTAATATGAAGTTAGATTACCTTGAATTAACTCTAGGAGAAGAAGCACGAGGAGCAGAAGAACGAAAAGCCTGACCACCAACACGACCACCAGATTTGGCAGCTGATGCATCACCAATTGACCCCAGAGTCAACACTCCTGCTGCTAATGTCACTATTGCTAGCTTTGCCAGCTGATTCTCTACTTTCCTGACCACCCAAATAAACAAAAAAAGAAATACTAAGTACACTAACTAAGAACACTCATAACTATGAAAAATCATCACCTAAATTTTCTTTCTTTTTCATAGTAAAACTATTTCTTAATTAGTGTACTTAATTAGTATCACCTAAATATCAAAAGTAAATGTTTTATCTGGGTGATTTTCATAGCAAAAAGAAAAGAAAAAGCACCTTAAAAAAAGCAACTCAAAAATAGAAGGCAGAAAATATTAACTATGAAAAAATCACCTTAATTTTCCTAAAATTAACTTAAACTAAGTACACTATCTAAGAACAATCTTTATAAAACTAAGAGAGAAAACCCAGTAATTAGCAACAATTAATAATCAATAAAGGTTAATAAAAAAGATGAAATATTTACCTTGAAGAATCATTTTGATTTTGGTGATCATTTGATGGGTATTTGCAGGAAACAATGAAGAATGGATTTGGGATTCTGGTTTTAGGTTTTTGGGTTTGGAAGATTAGTGGGTTTGTGAGGAAACTCTTCTGCAAAGATCCTATGATCATTTTTAGTCACCTGCTAAATTTGTAATTGAATTTTTACTCAAGTTTTAACAAGTTAAGCTTTTTCTTCTTGTGTTTCAAGTTGAAGAGTGGAGAAATTCTCTTTTATTTTTTAAAATTTTGGGTGCTCATTTCTATTTTGGAATTCTCAACTTTCCATGATAAAGAACTTTGACACGTGGCAGATGTTGTGTGATAGATTTTTCAATAATTTGTAAATTTATCCTGTAAATAAAATTTGATATATTTCTAAGAGTATGTTTGGTTTAACATATTGGACCATGAGAAATTAAATTAATTACTATTCTTTCTTTTTGTTTGATTCAATGTCTGCTTAATCCATCATCATTACTGTGTGGTAATGGAGTCCCTTAATTAGTTACTTTTCCTATTCCTTTAAATAATAAAATTCATTTCGTGGTTGAACCAGATACTCCATAAAGCTAACACTTTTTGTTACCATTCCCCTCCCCTGTTTGATTGCATTCGTTTTCTTATTCTATATCTTGAACCAAACAAGACTAAAAATAATCCAAGTCTTGTTTCTACAGTTTGGGACATAATCCAAAGCCGGACTCCAAATTTATGGTTTAGCATTTTTGACAAATGAACCACATTGTATTATGAACCAAACCCAAGAAATTGCACCATATATACAATGTGCTTTGGCTCATATATAAACAAATGATTTGGTCGGTTTCCGGCTTAACCATTTTTATATATCGATTTTATTTTAATTTAACCATGATTTTTTTGCCAAAAATAAGTGTATAGTATTAATGCCTAGCTAAAACCTGAAAATGTTGAGAAGGTGACCACATTATATTCTTATATATACTTGTGGCTAAATATTATTCAATAAATATATATAACTTGATCTTTCAAAAATAATCTTCTTGCTGATTTTCAGGTTGGATCAAGCTCAATTTAGGTAAAGTCTGAATCGATTGAACTTCGAATAGGGTCGGGATCAAGGTATTAAGGATATACCCTACCATATTAGCTATGATCCTGAACACAGGCTTGATTATCATATAACAAGTAGAAGAGGTACATAACTCGGATATGTCTAGCCCTAAAAAATTTATTGATCCTCTATAATTGTAAACGTTGAGATATTATTGAATTACCCTTTTTTCTGTAAGGGGATTCCACACTTTGATTATCGTCAATTATTACTATCAAATTTGTATTCTAGAAGTATTAGGTTAAAGTTAAACTTCGAAAGTGACATAATGACATTGCATCAACTTTGTTACAACAATTAGAGAAAGAATTTTTGTGACTTTATAAAGTCTACTTTTTTTTTTCAAATAACCACTTTATAAAAACATTTTGTCATAATAACCCCTTATATATTTCGTCGAAGAAACCGTCAATATTACAAAGAATGTTTAATTTTTTCTCATGGAATTCGTTAATTGGTATTTGGTAATAATCTAATCACAAAGAGCCAAAGGTCGTTAAGGTGGTTATTTAGAACCAAGTGTTTATAAGGTGGTTATTTGCGAAAAAAAATCAACTTTACAAACTGATTGAAATCAAATAGTCCTTTGAGAAAATCTCTAGATTATGCCAATATTGTGGCCATGTCGCCCAATTGCTCAGAATCACTCACAAAAGAAATCATACTAGAGAGAAATATGTAGTATAATTAAGCCAAGGAACACTATTCAAACCACCATAAACAGTGGCTGAATACAAAATGCATTACATTGAGACAACAAAAAGGTGGTTTCTTTATCTTTGAAATTTATGTAACAACAGTAGCTTCCTGCCACAAAAGAGAAGGGAAAACAAAACACAATTTCCTATCCACAACACTCTTGGTTAACAAATGAGAAGGGCTTTTCTCTCAGCACCTCAATGCAAAGTGCAGGGAAAAACTTTGGGCTGTTTTAGGAGACACTATTATGTCATAAAAATTACATGTTCTCCATAATTTTTCTTGCACAAAAAAGATTCTGCACAATTTGGGGTCTTTTTGAATTTAGACCCGCCCTTCATTATCATTGTTTGAATTAGCAAACGTCTTCGTCGTTAAACTACACACCCCATTTGAGGAGGTCTTGGATCTCCTCTACTGTACTCTCACTCAATCGGGTTTATCAGACGGTGTAGTTCTGTTGGATGGTGTCAATGTCAAGACCCTTTAGCTTCACCACGGACTCAACGTGTCCTTTGAGTGTGTGCAACTCACGGAGCCTACAAAACCATAGAAGAAACATGTCATTCAGATAACTTCGCAAAGAAAATCAGGCAACAACAGGAAGGAAATTGTATTAGTGGTAGACTAGTAGGTGGGGTTCATGACTGATACCTTGCAACTTCAGCACGCCTTTTGGCTTGCTCGGCAATCTCGGAGAGTTCTCTGTAGCTGTTCTTGTCATTGAAGAGGCTGGCAGAAGATTCGGGTGCTTGCAGCCCGTGTAGAGTCCTTTGAGCAAGAGCCCATTGAGCTTCTCTCTCTTCTTTTCCATAATCCTTCTTGCTGGTGAAAGCAGTCTGTATACCATCATTCAGTACACAGTTTAGTTTCACAAAGACTCAGTTCTGACTATAAACATTTAGAAATGACAAACTGGTGGGATCGTGTAGATTTCAAGTCGGGTTCACAAAGTAATGGAGTAGGTAACCCTCAACTCTTACCCGTCCAGTTTATTAAAATCATTTATACCCACATATATAAACCATACGTATTAGTAAAAAGGAGTAGTTAAGAGATCCACACACCTTGCTCTCGAACAAGTTGAGCCATGCCTTTCCACTCAAAATGTAGCGGATAGCAAACTTGATTATGTCGAGGGGGAAGTAGAAAATAATGTTGTAGAGCCAGACTACACCAGCCCATCCCCATCCACATCCTTTGATCTCGGCAAAAGCCCAGTTAGGATATACAGCAATTAGAGTTGCCACCTGAACCAAGGAGAAAGTTATCATAAACCATAACCTTTTACACTAGATTTTTCTCTTTTACATAAATGGAAGGAAAAGGATGGCTAAGAACACAATTCTTACCAGCTGAGCAATTAAGAAAGCTACCATCAACAGCATACCAGGACGCTCAACAAAAGACCAGCTTCGAGACCTGGTCACGAAAATGAGGGCTTGACTTACTATACTCACTTGGAGATATAGAGCTGCCATCATTTCCTCGCGACTGTGTCTAATGGATCTTACTCCAAATTTGTCCTACAAGAAGAGGCAGATAATGTTATAAGAAAAACTTCCCCTATTTTATTGTGTTTTCATAGGTGAGGTGGACTTATTTCATGGATGGAGGTGTATCATGACAGGTTACTTACAGAAAAGAAGTCAGTGTCCTTCATTGCCCAGAAGAAGATGACAGTCATTAAGGCAAGGTAACTTCCGAGAACAATTCCAGTGGCAAAGATTTCCTTAAGCTTCCAGCTGTCGGGAATTGGAGATGGCTTAACTCTATCCTTGGAGATAGTCATGATTGTTCCTTGAAAAAGTAAAAAAAAAGACATGGTTTAGTCAATTTTTAGGGTACGGCGTTGTTCTATAAACATGAATGAACATAAATCAAACAGGTTGAATTGTGATTCATTCTTACCATCATTCAAGATGGCAATAATCAGAACCATGAAGGGTGAGAAATCGAACTTCCAGATCAAAGCGATAAGCATAAAACCGAGCTACAGAGTTAAAAACAAGAAAAGTTGGTGAATAAGCGCAAAGTTGAAAGGGAGGGGGGAGGTATAATACTATTGTGCAACATTTACATACCACAATACGGATTGTGATGGAAACTGCATAGATCTGAAAAAAAAAACAGATAAAAAAGCAGCAGGTTAGACATAAAGCCTGAAAAAGGTAGAAAATAAAGAAAAGAAACAAGTAAAGCAAACCCACAGTATAGTTTTTCATCCTCTGGAAAATTGCCCTACTGGTTAGGACAGCACTGATGATAACACTAAGACCAGGTTCAGTGAGAACAATGTCAGATGCACTTCGTGCAGCATCAGTGGCGTCATCAACAGCAATACCGATATCTGCCTTCTTCAGTGCAGGAGCATCATTGACACCATCTCCGGTCATTCCGACAATGTGCTTCTTCTCTTGCAACTTCTTGACGATTTCATATTTATGCTCTGAACAAATAATATAGCAATAATCCCGACTTTTCAGAATATGAGTTGGCTTAAATCCCCTTTTTCAACAATTGATGTACTTCATAAAGTTTTCTCACCTGGGAAAACTCCAGCAAAACCGTCAGCTTTCTCGATCAACTCATCGATAGGGAGGGAAGCGAGAGCTGAATCTTTGTCTTGGCCAAGCAAAGCAGCAGACGGGTACATGTTTGTTCCCATACCAAGTCTTCTACCAGTTTCCTTACCAATGGCAAGTTGATCACCTTATTTTTTAACAAAAAGAAAGTTAAGGAACCTCCAATTCATTGACATAATGCCTAAAAAGTGATAAACCACAGTTCAAAGTTGCTATATGATTATTTGCTTACCAGTAATCATCTTAACATTGACACCAAGGTTAAGGGCCTTGCGGATGGTTTCAGCACTGTCATGCCTTGGAGGATCAAAAAGTGGCAACAAACCAACAAATTGCCATGGTCCACCTGGAGACTCCTTGTTCTTTTCTGGCACTTCCTGAAGATTTACATTGAAGTTATACACCTGCCTTTATTAAAATAGGCAGAAAACTTTTCATGGTGTATCTTTCATTTACAAACCTGTCTTGCCACACCCAATGAACGGAGTCCACGTTCGGCGAACTTCTCAATCACATTATGAACCTTCTTTCTAACATCTTCCTTGCAATTGCACAAGTCAATAATCTGTATAATGAGAATAGATGAAACACAAATGTCAAAGATTTGTAGCCAGAAATAGGTCAAAAGGCACGATCTCAAGTCTTGAGGAATGTTAAATTTACCTGCTCAGGTGCACCTTTACTAACTCTATGCCAGTTGCCATTGCCATCTATGTATGTCAGAGCAGTCCTCTTATCCACAGGATTGAATGGAAGAAAGTGGACCTCCCTGATTCCAGCTCTAGCCTGCATATCATTGTCATTCAATATTCAAATCAGCCATCATATAACTTAGAGCTTTTTTTAATCAAATTCAGAAAATAGGTAAGAAAATAATGGTATGTACCTCCTTGGGGTCAGCAAGCATTCCAACCATGCAAGTATCAATAGCATCTTGGTTCTCGACACGTGAAGCCCTTGCAGCAAGGAGAAGTACATGCTCCTTGTCAACACCCTTGGCAAACACCTCAATCAAGTTCCTGTCAACACTCAACTTGTTGAGAGTCAAGGTACCAGTCTTATCACTGCAGAGAACATCCATACCAGCCAATTCCTCAATGGCAGTCATCCTCTTTGTAATAGCTCCTTGTTGAGACAGCCTGTGGGACCCAATAGCCATAGTCACAGACAACACTGTAGGCATGGCAATAGGGATACCTCCGATCAACAGAACCAACAGATTGTTGATTCCATGTCTGTATTTACGGCGCTGAATTGGGTACATCACGATGATCTCGATCACCATACCGACAGCGATGGAGATAATACAGAAGTTACCGATGGCGGTAAGAACCTTCTGGAAGTGACCAACTTGGTTGGTGCTGTCGACAAGGTGGGCTGCCTTCCCAAAGAAGGTGTGGACACCAGTGGCAATCACAACAGCCTCAATCTCACCTTGTTTGCATGTTGAACCGGAGAAAACTTCATCACCAGGATTCTTGGTTACAGGGAGTGATTCTCCGGTAAGGGCAGATTGATCAACCTTTAAAGGATCACCTTCAAGAAGACGTGCATCAGCAGGGACAATGTCACCCAATTTGATGCTGATGATGTCTCCTGGTACCAAAAATGCAGCATCATGCTCACTCCATCGCCCATCTCTAAGCAGCTACACTCCCACCAGAAACAGAAAAAAAGCAAAAAGAGAAAATGAGAAACATACACAATTCTATGTATTCTTGTGGCAATAGCACATGTCCAATCCTACTTCAGACCAAGTCTTACAGGAAAGAAAAGCTTATGCCTTTCACTTCTAGATCAAACAAAAAACCGGATGAACTAATCATCGCCAAATCTTACCTTACACTTTGGAGCAAGATTAGCCATGAGGGCCGCAGCGGCATTTCCAGCATTGTTCTCTTCAATGAAAGAGATAGTAGAGTTGATGACCAACAAACAAACGATACCAACAAAATCTTGCCAATCTGGTGGCTTATTATCTCCATTAGCAAGTGCTATGGCCATGATGGCAGCAGCTTCCATAACCCATGAAAGGGGGTTCCACATAAACCCAAGAAACTTGAGGAATTTGTTTTCCTGTTGCATTCATTACAAAAAAATAATGTCAAAAAAATTATAACTAGCAAAAATACTGAACACATTTGGACAGCAAAGGTCTGAAGAATCTAACCGTTTTCTCTTCTAATTTGTTGGGTCCAAAAATTTGGAGCCTGTCGGCTCCTTCCTGGGATGTCAAACCTTCCCTGGAACATTTCAGCTGTTCGAAAACTTCCTCGATTGGAATGTTTTCCTGTAGCAACAAAAAAAATTCAAACTTCGCTTTAGTGGCCTTACATGAAGTAGCATACATGTAAACGAAAACAAAAGATGATAGAAAGCGAAAAAATTAACTGGATTAATACTTAAGTAGATACTTTGCAACAAAATTCAAGCTCCCATAAGCCATAAGGGTGTGTTCTACTTTTTACAAGTTACATGAACAATTTTTTCTAAAAGAAGTCAAAATAAGCTGAATATAACAATACCCAAATATCGCCACCAAGTGATCGCGACTAAAAGAGAGTTACAATACATCTAGTCATCTTATGTTAAGCTAAATTCTCGGCTAACCACATTTTACATCCATGAGTTATTTACATGTTACTATTAAGAACCTTCCATGATCATTTTTCAAGCCCTACACTCAAATTTCTTAATTCATATTACAAACTTTCAATTTAAGCCAAAAAAATGAAAATTGCCATCTTTAATTATTTCTTTTCCTATAATAGTTGATCTTTAGAGTATCTTAAAAGCATAAATGGTGGCCTTCACTTAATTATGGTAACTAAATATTCTTATTGAGCTCCTATTTTTACAACATTTCATGGGATACTTAGATCCTGTTCTTTTGGACTTATTTTCAGTTCAGTGACTCTCTGCATTGCAGTTTCTCTCCGTTCAGGTCTCTTTCAGATTCTCTCAGTCTAAAAGAACGGGACCTTAACTTATTCTATCATTCAAGGCAAAATCAAAAAATTATTACTTTACTCCATATAAACTAAACTCATTTCATAAATTATGATAATAAAAAATAAATAAAACTGAGTCAACTCGGTATGAAACGGTGACCCAAAAAAGCCGTTGGTACGGAGAAAAAGAGAAAGACAACCAACCAATCACAAAACAGCCTGGAATAACGTGAGTGACAGACAAAGTTTTTTAGCAAAGGTGGAGGAGAGAGAAAATTGTGGCACAAAACAAGTGGTCTTGTAAGCTGTCTTATGTTCACATACATTCACTCGCTATTAAAAACGCGTATATTTCACGCGCACATTAAATTTAACCCAAAGTTTGACATTTATTTATATTCCCAAGACAAAAGTTTTTACTCTATAGTATTTATATTTCTCTAAACCCAAGATGAAAAAATATTAATGTGAAATGGACCCACCATGTGATAAAAATTTTCAACTCTTCGTTATTCAGTTGATGTTTATTTTGTCAGTTTTATTTCTGCTGTTTCAGTGCCGTAAAAGGAGCAAATTCTTTTTTTTTTAAGGTGTGTTTGGAGTACTACGGAAGGTACTTTTCACCAATTAAGGCAAAATTATTTGAAGTACCATTGATTCTATCATATTCTTTCTTATCAATGTTTGTGAATATATTTCTAAAATCTCTTAAGCATATAATGCTAGTATTGCAAGAATATTTCTACCAAGATAAAATTATTCATTGCAAAGAAATACTATATTCCACTTGACATATTATAAAGAAACTTCCACTATTGATATTCTTGATTGGTATATATGTTTACGATTTCTAAAGTACTATGCGCACTATACAGTTCTTTTGGACTTACTTTCAGTTCAGTTCCATTCAGTTACTCTCTGCATTTCAGTTTTACACAATTCAGTTCAGATTCTCTCAGTCTAAAAAAACAGGGCCTCAAAAAGAAAAAATTTCTAAATGGAAGAACTCCAAATGAATAATTTTATTTGATCATTTAGCTAACTTCAAGCTTTCTATTTGTTCGTTTGAAATATTGATTTAGTATTACTCTCTTCTTGGTATTAAATACTTCCTTGTTTTTCTTAAATTGGGACATTTTGTTTTGCACATGAACAAAAAAAACTGCAAAACATAAAGAGGAGAGTAACAATAAGTAAAAAGGTAAAGAGTACGAATAAAAGTAAGAGAAAAATGGCGAGTCAACCAACCATATAAGAAAAAACCCTTGAATAAAGAATTTTTGAGTGAAATTGTTCCCATCCTTATTTAAGTTATAACTCTAAAGTGTATGGGTAGCTTAACAAATATACCTTCAAAAAAGACCATATCTTACTTCAATCTCTTCTAAACAATACAACGTGATCACAAGTTTGAAAAGAGCCAAAAATTGGCCGAAAATGACTCTTTATATCTCCAATGGACGGTCATATTTAAAGATCAAAATTTTCAACTAAATCATATTTTTTTTTATAAAAAAAAAGCTTTTAAATCACCATGCTTGTTTTTATTCAAAAGCACTTTAACTTGTTGAATGGTAAGAGATATACTATAATAAATGAAAAGCCCAATTGTTTGAAAAAATAAACATTACTTTAGCATTATAGACTATATCAACCCACTTCAATGAAAGCAAAATACTAGTTTAAAAAAATCAAAAGTGCTCCAATGAACTAATACAATCATTGTTTCTATAGTTGATGTTGGATTATGAATAGGTGTAAAATTCGTCACCCCCCAACTTCCTTTTTTTGCCCTTTTTTTCAAGTATGGATCCCACAAGTCTTCTATCTTAAGAGTCATAAGTGACTTATGAGGATGCCCATTGGGTCCTAGATTGAGGCCGCGAAAACCGGAAGCTAGCTCCTATGAGCTAAACTTCTTCGACGGTAATGTAGACGGGATCCGATCCCAAGTTGTTGAAGATATAATGTATAGCGCACAACACATGTGAGTGTCCCACATTGATAAAAGAAGTTATCTCTCCTTGTGATGGGTGCGGCCCAGGGCTCAGGCTCATATTTAACACAAGTCTCGAATACCAGCCCCACAAGACTTTACTAATTAAACTAGATGACATCCACTAGTGTAACTTATAAGGAGTGGTTTTGACGTAAACCTAAACTTCTTATTCAGTATCCCCGTGACAAAGGAAACTTAACAAAATGTTACGTTAGCTATTAAAGAAGAGCACCCCTTTTTGACTCTCCCAATATATGCCCGTTTGATCCCCGTGCTTTCCCTACTAAAGTGGATCAAAATTTTCCAATTTCAACCAAACAAACGGATACTTTAGTAGGGGTAGATAATATACTAGTATAATAATTATAATATATGAAATTTTATAAAACACACAAGTAACAAACTAAAAGCATAGAATAAAGAAGTTAAATAAAACATTTCACGTGAATTATATTTAAGAGGGCTAAGTGGAGTAGATCTTGGACAGTGAAATTAAAAACATCACTTTTTATCCCCCATTGTGTTCATGGAAAAAGTTTTCACAAGTAGCCAAAAAAAGGTATCACAAAATTTAGTGGCATGACACTTTTTTTTTTCCCATTCCTATTTCCATCACAAAAATATACTACCCATTATCTATATATATAAGACTATAACTAATCATTATAAAATTAATATATGACTTAAAGACTTTCTTTTTTTAACAAAAAAAAACATTTTGTATTATATCATGAGAGTCAAAAGGTTTAATAATCTACTCATAAGAATATTGAACCCATATTCTAGATAATCATAATTCATACCATACTTTGAAATTAGAAATTCCCTTCATATCTTTTTTTTTCTTTACATTTTTTTTGCTTGTGGTAAATTTTAAAATTTTACTGTTTTTAAGAGGTTTCTCATTTGTCCTCTATCAGTTTACATAATTTGACTTTCACGATCGTTAAGACATACATTTGATTACTTGTGTTTTAATATATACTAATAAAAATTATAATTTGAAAATACACATTGAGACTAATCCGAACAAAATTTCACAACTCTTTTACGTTATTTATTAACAAAAGTCTAAGGTCAAATTTAATGAAGTTTGACCAAAAAGGCCAAACTATATAGTCAAATGGAATCTAATTAGGTTTATACTAGTGTATATTATCAAAATATTAAATTCTCATAAATTCATAAGTACTTGTAATAACATGCCACTACCACAATTAAGTGGAGAAAAATGACTCAACTATTACTAAGATTGTTTTGTTAAAATCGTGTCATCTTATTAATTACTATTCTTTCTCAGAAAAGACTAACATAAAAATAGTCAAAAATAAAAAATTATGGTCATTCAACTTCTAATACATGCATGTATGCAAACTATTAGTATACCACCAAATCAAAGATGATGTAACATTAGGAGATAATAAATCTACTTAAGCAAACAAGATCTTAAATTTAAGCCAATATATCATTATTAATATTCTGATTCACAATAAATCAAGATCTAGCCATATCAAAGGAAGTAATTATATTTCATTTTCAAGAGGATCCAAACATCAAAGGAAATATATTATTTATTTTCTAATGAATTATTAAATGTGAACTCACATTTAACCAGGAGATCCAAAGAGGTGAAAATTGCTCCGTCGATATAAATATTTAATAGAAATAATACTCCCTCCGTCCCAAAATAATATATGGAATCGAATTAAATTCGTGTCGACGTATATTTTTAAAATATTATATTTATGATCAAAGGAAATAACATGGGGACCAACGGTGGCAAGTAAACGAGGAAGAATCTTTTGATGGGCCGGGTTTACCTTTTCGCAGAAATTAAAAAATAATTATTTTCCTTTTCAAGAAATTCCTCGAAAAATACCTACTTTCAGTTATAATTTTGACCAATTTCTGCAAAATTCTTCCATAGTAAGATATACTGACTTATTTTACCATTTTTTTTTTTTACCTAACTTCATATACCCAGAAAAATTAATACTCAGATAACAAGTATAATTAAAACCCAGATAGCAAAAATTGCAGAAAAAGATGGGTTTTAATTTGGATCTCTTAATCAGTATTAATTTCTCAGAAAAATCAAATAACTTAGTACTAAAGTAATATAAAAACTTTATACTAAAGAAATGAAATCAAAATCTAAATAAAAATGAAGTAGATTAAGAAGAAAATTACCAGATCAACAGCTTCATTTTTAATGTCTTCAAGATTAATAGCCTTCGACATAGCTTAAAGAGAAAGAGAGGAGAGAGAAAAAGAAAAAAGAAGAGAGAAAGTTTGGAGAAAAAAATGAGAGAGAAAACAAAGCTTTTATAGAGGGAAAAATAATTAGTGTGGTTTAGCCATTCAATGAAGTTCACTTTTTTTTTATTTCTTTTTCTTTTGTGAAAAAGAAATTTTGTAAAAAAAAAGAAATAGTGATGAGGTTGAAAAAAAGAGGAGAGAGAAAGATAGAGAGTGAGGTGATGAGGCGTATGCTCCAATGTGTTGGCTCTCTTTTTAGTTTTTATATCCCAAAAAACTAATATCTTCTGTTTACGCAATAATAATCCTGAAAAGAGGTTGAGGGTGGAGTAGTGGCATCGCTTCTCACCTCATATTCTATTCTGATGAGAAAATATTATCTTAAATATATTCTCTATTACTTTTTATTATTTTATAATTTTTTTATATTATTGTTTTATTTAATTAGTGTTGATTATTTATTGGAGGGGTGTATTTTATGATTTATCTCTCATTTTACCGGTTACATGTCGGTTGCGGGTTGCATGAATATTAAGGCCCTGTTCTTTTGAACTTATTTTGGCTGAACTGAACTGAACTTATTTTATTTTTGTTGAACTGAACTTATTGTTGTTGAACTGAACTTATTTTTACTTATTTTTGCTGAACTGAACTTATTTTTACTTATTTTTGCTGAACTGGACTTATTTTTGCTAAATAATAATAATAATAAATAATAAATAATAAATAATGAATAATAAATAATAAATAATAAATAATAATAATAATAAATAATAAATAATAAATAATAAATAATAATAATAATAAATAGTAAATAATAAATAATAAATAATAAATAATAATAATAATACTAATAGTAAATAATAAATAGTAAATAATAAATAATAATAAATAATAATAATAATAATAAATAAAATATAAAAATATAAAAAATATAAAAATATAAAAAATATAAAAATATTAAAAATATAAAAATATAAAAATATAAAAAAAAAATTTAAAAATAATTACAATTTCATCGTTATTATAATATTAATAATAATAACAATATTAATAGTAATATTGAAAACAAATATAATAATTACAACATTATAGTATACTGAACTTATTTTTGCTGAATTGAACTTATTTTTGCTGAACTGAACTTATTTTTACTTATTTTTGCTGAAAATAAGTCCAAAAGAACAGGGCCTAACTTTCTCTTGGAGTTCTCACCTTCTCTTCCCACGCTGTTTCCAATTGGTAATTGTGAGTATTAAAATATTTTTAGAAAGATGGATTTTGACTATAATAATTTGTTAAACTCTATTCGTTAGAGTTCAAATACAGGCGATATCTTGGGATATTTGGTAAAATGTCCTCGCCTGTCAACATTGGGTCATTGGGTGTACTAGCTTTGTATGCACGCTATGCGTGCAAAGTCAAAGATGATGATAACTGCTTTGTAATTAGTTAGATCGGCTCGAGCTAGACCAATGTACCCTTAATTAGAAAAGAAAAATAATCGAATCAGATTCTTCCAACGCAGTCAAGTGGTGTAATGGTGTTGCATTCTTGCAGATGGCCCTTGGAATCTCGTTTTTATCATAAACTTCATTAGGAGTGCAATGAATCATGGAAATGGCATCTCTATTATTGATAAAGGAAGAGAGTCAAACACGGTTGCGGACGCACTAGCCAAGCAGGGGTTGCTTAGGATGGATGAGTTTGTTGCGTGGATGTAGTCCCTAATCCCTTGTCCTCTATCCTATTAATTATGTCATTGTATCTTTGTAAGTTTGGTGTTGGCAGCCTCATTTGATCGAATGAGTGCTTTTGGTTTGCTCTGATTGTAATTCGGTATTGATCCTTTAATTAATGATAAAAGCCCCAAATTATAAAATAAAAAAAAAGTTACATTGGTAAAAAAGGGTGGACACCAAAGTCCTTAATAGTTCCCATATATAATAGAGATTCTCTTCACCTTAAAAGAATAAATTTCAGGTCCAATAAGTTCTGATCAAGTCTAACACAACACTCAAAAATAAGTTGTAATTAGGGTCAATCAATTCAAATAAGTTTAGGTTTTTTCAGGTAAAGAGAACGCACCCAATCAGTACTTGTAAGAAAAAATAAGTTAAGACAAGTTCGAATAAGGACTAACAAGGTCTAATAAGACCAGTTCAGCAAAAATTAGATTAGACACACTAACAAAATAAGGTCTATTAAGTCCATATAAGGTCTAACAGAGACTAATAACTTCAGATAAGTTCAATTTAGTTTATATAAGTTTAGTTAAGTTCAAATAAGTTTAGACTAGCAAAAATGAGTGTAATCGAACACTCCCCTTATATACACTTGATGCGTGCATTGATGTACAATAGACATAATTGGTAAAAAAAAAAAAATAACAATAGCTTTAAATATTTACTTCATCACTAAAGGAATGACATTTTTTCTACAATTCATATATTAATTAAGGGAATGACATATAAGAAGTTAAAAATAGAAATTTTAAGCAATAAATAAGCATTAGTTATATCGATTGACGTGTGATTGTGTCATATATTCTTCAAAAAATACTATTTCAGGTAATGTATATAATACTTATATGTAGTCTTAGCCCTTAGGGCTACATATAAAATTTCTCATTAATTAAATATAGGTATTTTAAATATTTAAGGGGGGTCAAAGTCGCCACTGCATTCTCAGGGGGCGTTTGGTTGGGGGTATTGTGGAAAAGGTAAGGGAATCAAGAGACTTGATTCTCTTTCTTGTTGTTTGTTTGCTTAAATCAACGAAACCCTTTACCCTCTCCTTACCCCCAAAGTCCTCTACTTTCATTCCCCTACCCCCCAAGGGTTTCACTTACCCTTTCTTTGACTTATTATTGACCATCTCTTTGACCACCCAACCACCCCTTGACCCAACCATTCAACCACACCTGACCACCGAACCACCACCACCTGCGCATCCTACCACCGCAACCCAACCCCTCCACCACAACACACCATACCACCGCAACCATCCGCCGAGAAACACCCCAACCATCCACCACCTAAACGACGCAGGGGAGGGGAGGGAGAGAACGTAGTGGTGCGGGGGAGGAAGGAGGAGACCGCAACCACAGGGGGGGAGGGGAGGGAGGAGAGAGACGGCACAGATGGGGGGAGGGGGAGAACGCAACGGACAGTGGAGGGGGGAAAACGTGACGGTGCGGGGAGGGGAGGGGGACAACGTGACGGCGCGGGGAGGGTAGGGGGGAGACCGCGACGGCGCAGGGGAGGGGGGGGGGGGAGAACGCGACGGTGCGGGGAGGGAGGGGGGGACAACGTGACGGCGAAGGGGAGTGGAGAACCGCCGCGGGAGGGGGACAACTTGACTGCGAAGGGGAGGAGCAGGGGGCCGACGAGGTGGCGTTACTGGGGGTAGGGAGAGGCGGCGTGGGGAATAGCAACAGAGGGAGGAGTGGTGGTGCTAGGGTGGAAGAAGGGTAAGAGGAGGAAGAAAGAGAATTGATATTGTCTTAACCAAACACCACTCTAAATCTAAGGGTTTTCATTTCCTTTCCCCTTCTCCCCCTTTCTTGATTCCATTCCCTTTACCCCGTAGCAACCAAACGCCCCCAATATATACACATGGTATATCAACGGCTATGTTTTTTTTATTTGTATTTGCTCTTAAAGAATTGGATCTATCGTTGTCTTGTTGTTTAGCTCATTTAGAGAACTCCAAAAGTAATTAGTAAGAGTAGTTTTTGGTTTATCATATTAATGGCACACTCAAGTGTATAATTTTCTTTATTTATTCCCCGATTAATATTTAGTAATATATATTTCATCATACTTCTATGTTTTCATATAGAAGAACTATACTATCATGGGTCCATTCTTTTTAACTTAATTCTGTTTATTTGAACGTATCTGACCTTATTAGTTCTTATTAGAGCTTATCAGGACTTATTGAGTGAGTGTATCAAATCTTAATTTTGCTTATTTGTATCGAACTAAACTCATATGCACTTAATTGGACTTATTAGACCTTTATATAAACTTTTTTTTTTCTTATAAAAGCTGAAAATAAGGTGAATTGAACAAACCTTATATCACTATATGTGGTGTGAAACTGTGAATAACTGATTACATAAAGTTAAATAAGGAGACATCAAAGATTGTAACTAATCATTAGAGGTGATCATGGGCCGGGCCGGGTTCGGGCCGGGCCACACACAAAAAATTTACCCATTGTGCGGGCCGGGCCCAAATCCGGGCCAAAAATTTGTGCCCAAAGCCCGGTATTTCGGGCCGGGCCGAGCGGGCTTTTGCGGGTCAAAATGGGCCAGGCCCAAAATTTAGGCTAAAAAGTGTTTTTTGGCTTGTCTAAAGCCTGCCCAAAAAAAAAAAAAATTTGCCGCCCGCGGGCCCAAAAAAACTGCCCAAACCCGCCCAAAAATCGAGCCGGGCCAGGCCCGCGGGCCGAGCTGGAGTTGATCAGCTCTACTAATCATTAATAGCCTCAGTTTAGGAGTACCTATTAAAGTTGCAAATATCAAAATCGGTTTACAAAATAAACCTATGATTCTTAAAAGCCTAATTTCTTTGGTACTTCCTCTATGGATTTTTTAACTACTTTTTACTTTTTTTTATTGTCTCCAATATACATTTATTTTTATCATTAATATATCTAGTTAGGTATTAATGTGAAACGTGGAAAATGAATGTTCTAGAAATTACTAATTAAGGATATGTTCTCTTCGGCATAAGACAGCTGAACTGAACTGAACTGAACTGAAATGAATTAAATTATAACTAATTAATAGTAATGATAACAATTTAGGAACTGAACTGAATTAAACTGAACTGAACTGAACTAAACTGAAAATAAGATGTGGAGAACATACCCTAACTTGATCTAACAAAAATTCACTTGAGTATATATATATATTTTTATATATTACCTCCGTTTTAAAATAATGGTTACACTATGACTTTTAACACTATTCACAAATTTCAATTTGACTATCATTTGTCATATATGAGTAATGTTAAATATAATCATATGGGGTCTTGTTTGATTCATCTCCATTATATATACTTTTAAAATATCAATTATTTATAATTTTTACAAACACAAAATTAGAGATGTTAGTGCTCAAAAGTTTGTATCGATATACGTAAAAAAAAAAAAGTAAGTCTAACTATTATTTAGAAACAAAGATAGTATACATTACTGAAATTGCCAAAGCTATGAAAAAAATTATGAAAGATGTTACATTGGAGTCGAGACTCAAGAGGGAATCAAGTCTATCACTAGTCCCTTGGTTGAACTTAAGAAATTCCTCAGTATAAGTGAAGGGTGAGCATGGTGTCTCCCTATAGAATTACATATTTTCCCATCAACTTCAATAATGTTACATATTCAATAATACCCATCAAAAGAAACATCACGTAACATGCAAATCCTTGCGGAAAAAAAAAGATTTCATCAAATTTCATTGATTGACCGAAAACATTCAAAACCTTACATGCATAAACTTGCCCAAAAAAATCAATTAAATTAATTCACACCCCAAATCAACTCATATTTGACCGAAAAATTCAAAACCCAAAAACTTACCATAAAATAATAAAGAAACAATAACTATAAAGATACACAACACTAATAATACGAACACAACTCATATTCAAACTCAAAGGTGTTTCCTCGTAATACAATATAAGGGGAGACGGCCTTCATATATGATAGAGATTACAAACACAAACTCAAAAATAGAAAAATCAGTGTTCTACATTGCTTGGAGCCTCACAGCGTTCTCAATTTGCGGATACTATATTGTTAAACAGGTACATAGTATGTTAGTTGAGAATAATAATATGTTCTATAAAAAGCATTCAATTAGATGAGAATAATAATATTCAGTATGAATAACAGTACAATACACTATCCTTTGTAATTGTAATTTTTTTTTGTAATACACTATTAAAGTTATGTAATTTAGTGTGACTGTAATTTCTACTTTTGCGTTTTGGTTTGTTTACTACCAAGATACAATTAAGCCAAAAATGTCGCCGCACGCATAGCGTGTATAAAAAACTAGTTAAATATAGTGTAAGATGGGAGTTTCAGCCAATGGATTTATTTTATTATTATAGTGGTATCTTTCCTAATTTTCAAGAAGATGCCAAATTAATATTTTCTTCCCCCAGCAAATTAGCTAGAATAGTTATCAATTCATCATGCCACATAGTCTTTGAAGATAAATTGTTGAGCAATTATCATTTATTATTTTATAGTAATAAAAAAATTCAATTTGATAGGATTTATTTGGGTATTTCAACAATTCGGAGAGAAATTAAGATATTATTTTATTGAAAGTGAGACTCTAGTGGGCCTGACAGTAGGAAATAATTATAAAAATATTGGCGATACTATTCCCTGATTATAATATTCATTTGGACGATTTGAAAAGGAAAAGTGTTCAACTAATCTAGGATGGAGAGAATACATTAGTACATTACGAAACCATAAATGTTTTATTGTATCTCCCTAATTCAAATTTGGTTCCCGTTACTTTTCTTTATTTTCTTATATCTAGATTGTGACTCTTAACTTGAAAATCCAAACCCCCTATTTTTCCTCCTTGAAGAAAGAAACAGGATCCTAGCTAACCTAATTCACCCACCCTTTCTCTCCAAATATGAGCTTGTTCTCCCCGGCTTATTTTCAGTTCAGTTCCTAAATGATAATCATTACTATTAATTGGTTATAATTTAGTTCAGTTCAATTCAGTTCAGTTCAGTTCAGTTGTTTTATGCCGAAGAGAACAAGCCCTATATGTTGGTTTGTATCATTTTGGTAAATTGTGCTAAAAAATATTCCTTTTGTTTTTTTTTTCCTTTTTGACTTGTCGCATTAACTAAAACATAAATTTGCCGATTAATCTCTTTATCTATTATACTAATAAACAAAGATGCTATTTGAAAAACATACATTGCGACAAATCTTACAATATTATACATTATAACATTATCGTTATACATCTTCCGGTTGTTCTTACTTGTTCCTCTAAGTTTAATACTCCCTCCGTTTCATTTTAATTTACTCACTTCACTTTGGGGGAGAACCAAGGAGAAAGTGTAAAAGCATGAGAGAGAAATTGAAAAGGTGGAGAGAGAAATTGAAAAGTGAGAGAGATAAATTAAAAAGTGGGTTAAAATATTAAAAAGTAGATGACATGGGTGGAAAAAGAGGAGAAAGTATATGTGACATGTTACAAAAAATAGAAAAAGCAACAGTGTGTAGATTAAAAAGAAACAGACTAAAAAGGAAAGTGTGTAGATTAAAAAGAAACGGAGGGAGTATATGCTAATGCATAATTTTGACTATAAACATCATTAATTATCTATAATTGAAATTAGAAAGAGAGTTGATATTTGAAAATATAAATTGAGATAAATCCAATAATATTACTTTATATTATCTCCGTTTTTTGAAGATTTACTTAGTTACTGTAGATATACACTTTAAGACAAATTGAAGAGAGATTGTAAAAGGTTGATTTATAATTAAAACTATCAAAAATGGAGGGAGTGTAGTATATTTGAGTGCAAATTATATGATCAATGTACTTAGGGCATGTTCTCTTTGGCATAAAACAACTGAACTGAATTGAAATGAACTGAACTGAATTAAATTATAACTAATAGTAATGATAATAATTTAGGAAGCGAAGCGAACCGGATTCAGCGGAACGAAAATAAGTTGGGGAGAACAATCCCTTATACCGCTGCTGTTGCTGCTACTACTACTAACTATTACTATTATTAAGGTAAGTTTAACTTAGCTCAATTCAGCCCAAAGTCAAGTTTTTTTTATTAGTAATCCATAAAATGTTCTATTATGGAATATGTGATTTATTTAAACTTAGATGAACATATATTTTTAGAATTATTTGACCTTATTTTACCTTTTTTAAACTAGTCTTATACTCTTATATTATTTGAACTTTAATAAAGATAGTGAACTAAAAACCAACCTAACTAACCAAATTAACAAGTACTTACACCTTTAACTTTCTTAAAGAATATGTAGTGTACTTTTAATTATCCTAATGACGATTAACCTAATTGATAACATCTAAGTGTAATAAAAAGGAAAAACAGCATCAAATTGTTTGAAGCTACATGCCAGACAAATTCAGAACACCCCAAAAATGACTTGATGAGTCATAAAATCGACACCGTTTTCGTCTTTCAAACACCCCTAAATGGTGGGACCCACCTAGCCACCATAAGCAAGTGATAATACACTTGTCAACGATGAGCCAGTAATAGGCAATAGACCCTTCTATTCAATTGCTGACCACTTTATCAATATATGTGCCCTTACATAATTAGCTCCTCACCTTTTCTTTTGGCATCAACATATTGTAATGTAATGTGAAAGTTACATTTATGCATTACTATTTCATCATATGTTATAAAATAATGGTATTATTTGATTAAATAATGTTATTTGATAGAACATAAAATATTATATGATATACTTCCTCATTTTAATACACTTACCAAAAGTCAAATGGTGGATCTAAATAAGAATAAAGGTAGTATTTTTTGATGTAGATAGATAATTTTCTCATCTAGATATTTTTTTTTTTTTTTTTAATATTGTTAGGATTATCCTTAGCTTGTAAACTATATACACCCTCCGTTTCATTTTAATCTACACACTTTGATATTTTACACTATTTACAAATTTCACTTTGATTAAAATAATGGTATTATTTGATTAAATAATGTTATTTGATACTCCCTCCGGTTCCTAAAGATCTTCCTTGTATCGTCCTTGCTGAATACCAAGGAGGATCCATTTATGTGGGGTCTAGGGTGGGTAAAGAATAATAAAGTAATACCATAGAGGAAAGAGAAGGTAATAAAGTATAATAAAGTAAGACCATATAGGAGAGAGAGGGTAATAAAGTATAATAAAGTGCAATGGTGGACCCATATGATAGTGACATGAGAGGGTAAATAGGGAAATTTGTTTTGCCAAATAAGGAATAAAGCAAAAGAGGGAAGATCTTTTGGAAACTCACTTAAACGGAAAGAGGGAAGATCTTTAGGAACCGGAGGGAGTAGAACATAAAATATTATATGATATACTTCCTCATTTTAATACACTTACCAAAAGTCAAATGGTGCATCTAAATAAGAATAAAGGTAGTATTTTTTGATGTAGATAGATAATTTTCTCATCTAGATAGTTTTTTTTTTTTTTTTTTAATATTGTTAGGACTATCCTTAGCTTGTAAACTATATACTCCCTCCGTTTCATTTTAATCTACACACTTTGACATTTTACACTATTTACAAATTTCACTTTGACCATCATTTGTGATTTATACACGGATAAAAATATAGTCATGTGGGATCTTGTTAGATTCATCATAACATGTATTTTATTAATATGTATTTTTTATAATTTTTACAAATACAAAACTAAAGATATATGTCCTCAAAGTTTTGCATTGGCATGCGTAAAAAGTGTAAGTGTGTAGATTATATTGAAACGGAGGGAGTATATATTGATCAACGGACAATATTCTGATTAAGGGAGTTTCCCTGAAATCTAACACTACTATTTGATACAAGATTATTTATAAAGGTATTGTAACAATAGCTAGTATATATAGTTTGAAAGGGCATTTTAATTAGGAGATGGTAAGACTTTAAGAGTTGCATTTTCTCATTGCCCCTATATTTGAAATTCTCACCTTTTTTTACTTCTGAATATTATTCAACTAAAAGAATCAAAGGGCACGAATTATGGGGACAATAGGGACAGGTTAATGAAAATTTTGCAATTTTCTAGATTCTCTTTAATTTGTAGACTGTTGACTTGGAAATACTAGGAGCTTTTGCTAATGGGAAATGTCCTTGCAAGTACTATTCTTCCCACTTTAGTGTTCACTGAACTTTGTGATATAACTAAATCTTTATGAAGATGGTGGCTTATCTTTAGATGTTCCATAGGGTTTAGCTTTTGAAGTCATTTTCCAATCAATCAAGATTTAATTAAAGTAGCAAATCTTAATAGTACACCTTCGTTCTTAAATAATAGTTACGCTTACACTTTTCATGCATGCCGATGCAAAACTTTGAGCGGTATAATCTCTAATTTTATATCTGTAAAAAATAAAATAAGTTGATCTTCTAAACAAGACTCCACATGATATATTTTTTCTTACCTATAAATCACAAACCGTAGTTAAATTGAAATTTGTTAATAGTGTCAAAAGTCAAAGTATAACTATTATTTAGAAATTGAGGTAGTATTGCTTTATTATTGAAGACCATCAAATATGAACTTTTATAAAAAAAAATATTCGAAAATACCATAAATTAAAGAAAATACTAGCTATATGAATGCATGTCGTTTGACTAATAATCTCAATTAGTCATAGGGCTACAATTTTGGAAATTATTCCGAGAAGTCAAATATCACTTAGAATTATAATAAGATTATTATCCATATGATATGATCAAGGTGGGATTAGTATAAGAGTATAGTCAAAACTCAAAAGTTTAGATTATTTGTGTATTTTGTCTATTAGTGGCTTTTAAAATTTGGAATATTAGCTAAGACAATAAGAAATTTCACTCAAGTATTTGCTCTTCGTGATATGAACTTTAATTTGAGGGTATTTTGCGCAATGTGAAAATCATTATAGATAAATATTTGGGAATATTTTGTTAGAAAACATTTAACTATATATTGAAAAATCAAAGTTTATGTTGAAATTTTAAAAATTGGCTCTCAATAATACCAACTATTGCCGGACGCCGGTATGTGCTAAATAATATGTATTCAGCTATTTGAGTATCACCAACTATCAACATATTTGTTCGAAATTGTACGTCAGTGACTGAATATGATATTTTAGAGAAAATCGACTCTCAATAACAACGAGAAAATGAATCACCATGAGGATTAAAAAAAAGTTTGTGATATTGAGAGCAAATATATATTAATAAAATACCCTTCCCGGCCCGATCACGGGTGTACTATTTACCACACGTATGTCGATAGTTGATGCTATAAAAGAGCACATAGCTAAGTACATATTATTTGGCACATATCGACAGTAATTGGTAGTTCTTAGAGCCGATCTTTGTTGAAATTTAATAGAAGAAAAGGAAAAATTCCCTTGATTGTCCTACCTGCCTAGACTCTATTTGCTTATTTGCTACCTCAAATTAGTCACCTCCGTGACTATCAACAACACTATACAACATCATCCACACCCATTTCCCTAACAAATATTCACAATCTGTGCCAGTATTTGACATCATATTTGGGATAATAAGGAGCAAATTTAAGTGTTTTTAGTTAGCCCACACTTTGATCGAGTATGTGAATACAAAGATCAAAGTATGCTGCTTCGCAAGATTCAAAGACCGGAGTGAACGTTGAACAATGTTGTTCCACATAACAAACAAGAATTAATGACGTCGAGTTTTCTCATGTGAAGGGACATTACGATAAAAGATTTAGTTACCTTCTCACTTAGGCTCCGTTTGGTTGGGCGTAAAACATTTTCAGTGTAAAATGATTTTCATGGAAAACAATTTACACTGAAAAACACAATTTCAAAATTAATTTTACGTTGTTTGGTTCCATATAAGAAAAATGATGAATGAGAGGAAAATGAAAGGGAAAGTAAGGAGATAGTGAGAGGAGTATACAAGAGAGAGACGGAAAACAGTTTTCCTTTCAGTTTGAAGGGAAAATGGTTTTACATCATTGAGAGAGCAATTTTACTCCAAGGGAAAATGGTTTTACACTCCTTTGCAAACCAAACAATGTAAAATTGAAAATAGAGGAAAACAGTTTTTCAGAAAAATGTTTTACGCCCTACCAAACGGAGCCTTATTGAGTATGCTTAACAAGGAAACATTTTTTTATATTCATTTTGAGTGTGTCAAAATGATATATAAACAACTTTTATATACCCTAAAATAAAAAACTTTTATACTACTATTTATTTTGAGTTGATGTCTAAATGATAAAAACACACGAAAAAGAACATATATTTGAAAATCCATTTCGAGTGTATTATGGAAATCCATTGAGTATAAGTCAAACGTGGGAGCCCAATGGTTGGTGCTCCCACCTCCCAACCGCAAGGTCGGGTGTTCGACTCTCATCACTCCCCAATTTGGGGAGTTTGTATAAATTGTTTGCTTGTGGGTATAAATCCCCTCTACGCAACCAATGAGCTGGTGTGCCCTGCAGGCTAGTAGCCTAGCAGGGGTTGGTCGGACCGTATCCTTGACGACAAGGGTAGAAGATGAGGAACAAACCACCTCAACCAACCGCATAATTCTCACTACCATCATTTCCTTATCGCTTAACCAGCATATGTATACATACAATTGACATTATCGATTATCCCTAGTTCCCTACGGCTCTACCTAGTACAACAACCTTTAGATGTTGACAAGTTTGAACACCCATGGTTGAAAGGACTAAAACACACAATACAAATTATACAACCATCCACACTCATAAATAATGAGCACGAGTTATAATTTTTAGCTTCATCTAATAATTAAAGACCAAACTTGTGGACACAACTATTACTGTATGTGCAGCAATCCCTTTACGACAATAACATCAATATAGTTCAAACATTAGAAGAATGAAATTTTTTTCATGCAATTCAATTGACCCGCACACCTGTCAAATATTTCACATCTTATGGTATCATTATATCATAGGCAAAATTGGCCCTCAACACCCTGAACTATAATTCGTGTGCACCCTACACCACCAACTATAACTAGTAGCCTAAACACCACCAACTACGAGGTGGGGTGCAGTCTATACTATAAAAACCCACCGTCTTCGGCAACATTTTAGGCTTTCCACCTCATTTATGGTACGGAATGCACCACACCTCATAGTTGGTGAACTATAACTCGGGTGCACCCTACACCACCAACTATGACTAGTAGCCTAAACACCACCAACTACGGGGTGGGGTGCAGTCTGTACTATAAAAACCCACCATCTTCGGCAACATTTTAGGCTTTCCGCCTCATTTATGGTACGGAATGCACCCCACCCCATAGTTGGTGGTGTTTAGGCTACTAGTCGTAGTTAGTGGTGTTGGGTGCACCCGAGCTATAGTTCAGGGTGTTGAGTCCAATTTTGCCTATATCATATGGTTTAAGTCTTTAAGATGGATTTTTATTTCATGGACCTACCGCCGGCTGCTTTGGTGGGTATAGTAAAACTTGGACTGCCCAAACATTATTAGTCGTAGATTAATAACAAAATGTCTGATAATTATTCACATTGTTTAAAGGTACCATTGACTTTCAAAAAGTTGTGGGTCCCCCAATAATATGCAGAAAGTCGTCTCTTACTCATCACAGTAAACGACTGCAATTTCGGATTCTTCAATTATTATATATATTTTTATGGAGTAATTAGTTACATAAGCATAGTTTATTTTTGTTTAATGAGAATGGTAAATAAAATGTTCAGTAATTAAGCATAAGTTTTTATTTTGTTTGAAATTTTGCTCCACAATAATATGTGAAAGAGAAAGTGCGTGGCTGTGCTGGACCATATTCAGTTTTAGACTGGCAAATCACGAGATCCACTTGGGTGTATCTTATGATTTATGGCCGTTCGCTCTTTTTAAAAGCTAATCAACGTTTGATTCATCTCAAAACTATATGCCTTGTGACCTTCCCATTTTTTCCTTTTTTTTGCCCCTTTATTTTCTATAAAAGTCTTATATGAACCTGGTCCACACTAAATTAGTGTGGACATAACGCTAATTCATATGATTTATGAAAAAAGGGTTATTATATAAAAAAGTAGATATAAAAAATAAGTAGATATAGATTTTATAAAGTTTGACTATGTGAAAAAAAAGTTACTATGTTACAAACTGAAAATTTCATCATGATAAACTAATGTAAGAAAGAGTGACTATATTAAAAATACGGTCACTATGATAGAAAGTAACTGTATAGTGTAACTTAAGATTTTTAAAAGGTTACTATATGAAAAAAAAAAGGGTCACTATGTTAAATAAGTGGTTTTGGTCCACAATAATATTAATGTGGATCAGGTCCACGCAAGACTTAATGCTACCAAGGTCCAAGGTACGCAAATTGGAAGGTACACCCTAGTGTATGAGTATATTATTATGTGCGTAGTCAGAAAAGGTTAAGGGACCATTAATCTTAACGATAAAATCTAAACAATGGCCCTATTTAACAATTAGCGGATAGTTGTTAGCTGGTTGTATAAGCTAATAGCTGATAGTTGATTGTATGACCAATGAGGACCTGTGCATAATCTATTATTATACCTTTTATTGTTTATTAGTGTAATTTTCAACAACTTTAGAACATGAATGTAATTGGCCCACTCATTCACAAACCTCTAATGTCAATAAGCTCCTCCCCCTAAATTTTTCAAAAAGAGCCTTTTGGGCCTAATCAACTATTTGAAACCTCTATTTACCAAAAACTCAAGTTAGATGATTGACTAGTCAAATCCTCTAATATGAGATCGAACCTTTAAATTTGCTCCAAGCCTCTCTTTACTAAACAAGTTCAATACTTTGTATATGATAATAAGTAGATTAGGAAGATTTATATCAACATAACCATCCATTTCTTACATTGTTCATGATATGATATGACCGATATTTGAGATATTGACAACTAAATTTGCTTCTCTATATATGTGTTATATGGATTAAGTCAAAATGAAACGAGAGTTAAGATATCTTTATAAATAGATTGGATGTGCCACGTGCCACGAGTGTTGAAGAGCCTTCTAAAGTTCTAATGACATTCGTGACAACAAAATTGTCTCTTTCAATGATCTATGCTCTAGGCATTTGTTCTAGCCAAGAGTTCTATATCATGCCAAGAGAGACGGCAAGATATTAAGACAACTTGTTTAACATCTATTTCAACTTTCATAATCCTTAGAGCTACGTTTAACATTTTTATTTCTTCGTTGATACCTTCAAAGTTAGATTTTTGTAGTCCAAATTTCCCAAATTGAGACTCCATACTCCTTAGCTAAGCCAAAGGACATGGAGTAGTAAACGAAATACTACTTGGACATGTCAAATTAGCAAATGATAATGATATGCAGTGGAGGTGAAATAGAAGAGTCAAATTGACAATTTATTAATTTTTTTTGGGGATTTCTTTGTTAATTCCAGCCATATGTTCATCTAGACTGTATCTAACTGGACATATCCCATCTTAGAGGATCTATAAAATAAAAGCATTATGCACACTTGTAGTTTTGAAAAAGTATCTGGTGTAAAGGTCAGCACTCAACAGGTGACCACATTTTTTTTCTAAAATTGTTTATTATACTTCCTCCGTTCTGTTGTAAATAAAACGTTTGCTTTTTCACGTAATTCAACGCGCTTCTTTAATTATTAATATCGTTAGTTGTGCACACGTAAATAATATAAAAAAATTATAATTTGATACTCCCTCCGTCCCATAATATAGTGCTTGTTTCTATTTTACACGGTCTTCAAGACGTAACTTTGATCTTTAATATCTTTAATTCCGTATTAACAAAAAATATAAAAAGTTGATATTATGGAACTACACATTAAGACGAATCTAACAAGATCTCACATAATTATGTTTTTTTATATATACAAATGAGAATATTCGGTCAAAGATTTTAAAGTTTAACCCACCAAAAATGAAGTAGAGACTATATTATGGGACGGAGGGAGTAGTATGCATCGAGACGATTCTAACAAAGATCCCACTCGACTATGTTTTTCTTTATATAATGGCGATAAATCGGAGTCAAAATTGATCAATGAATATCTGTCATTTCACCCACGTTTCATTTAAAACGAATCGGAGGAAGTATAGTTAAATATTCATATATAGTTTTTGAGAACATAAATATGCATATAGACCATGTCTTTTTTTTGGGGTTTTAGTCTATAAATTATGTCTTCTTCAACTTAATGAAAAGGTGTCGGTAAAAATCAGTTTATATGAGTAACACTCAATGTTTTTTTTAAAAATATATATAAAAGAGACAATAGACTATGGACATACAAAAGGTCACTTTAATGATAAAAAATTAGAAAATTATCGGTTATTTATATAGGGGAGGTTTATGTTACCATTGTTCTTACTTCTTACAATTCTTACAATGGTTTCTAAATTTATAAATTACAAAAGAGGAAAAGGCCCAATTTTAAAAGTACAAAAACACATTAGAATATACTCTTCATAACTATAGAGGGAGAAAGTATATCTTACCATAAATATAATAGTTTCATGAGTTAGGCCTTGATAATACAAATAATTTCATTAATGTCCTCTCACAAGTCTCTAATACAACCTACACAAATTCGTACTATGTAAAAATAATATATGGACTTTCTAAATTTTAAGGTGTTCTACGCAAATGATTACTTCACAAGCTCATGGCCATCGATCACCGAACAAGATGTAAGGTTGGGTTGGAAAATTCTAGATATACCCGATCAATTAAATACCAAATAGTGTACGTGTCAATGCATATTAGAATCCAACTCTATATGAGAAAATAATTCTAAATTGTCTATTCTATTGGATGATCGGATCACCCACTAGTAGATACTTCATATAGCATTTTTTAGGGGACAAAGACTCTGGCAAGTGGTAATACTAGCAGAAATTAATAAGTTAATTGAAACTGATAAGATAAAGGTAAAACTGATAAGATGCTTGAACTAATAAGATAGCCGATTAGTTTAACTGTTTGGTAAAATTAGTTGCCTAAGTTGATAAATTATTTTGGTAAAATTCATTATTATCAAAATTTTAAAGGGTTAATTGGCTAGAACAACACAACGTGCAAAGAACAACACAACCTTAAACGGGTGCAAAGCGTACCATCAACTTAAAAAACGTGGTGCAGAAAATAGCATAAATGGCACCGGAGCACGGGGATTCCACCGGAGCTAGGGAATCTCCATTATTTTAAGGGTTAATTAGCAAGGAACAACACAACCTTTGATTCAAGTGCAAGGAACAGCACAACCCTTATTTTAACACCATTCCTTAACATCCACCACACTAAATCTACCCTACACCACACTACATCACCACCACCCTCATTCCTAGCCCACAACACTACAGCGCCACCACCGCCCTCAACACCATCATCTTCCTTCACCACACCAAACACCACCTCCACTCCAGCAATGTCATCCTCTGCCCCAAACACTGCAGCACCACCACACCAAACACCATCTCCACCACAATCTCGCATTACTCCCAGCCCACAGGAAGAGGCGCTCCGTACACCACAAAACAGAAGAGTTCTAAGAAGTTTGAGCGATCATGGCGCGACCTCAGAGCAGGCGCTCATCAAACCAACCCATTTACAAACAGCACGTGGAGTGGTCTTTGGTGAATCAACAGTGAATATTGACCTAGGAAAAACTGAGATCAGCCTCCACAATCGTTACACGTCAATTATTGATGATGATAGAAGTAAATCCAGCTGCTTGATTTCGATATTGGCGATGATGCAATTTGTTGATGATGTGAAGATGTGTGGTCCATCGAATAGGGAAGAAAATCGCAAAATGAGGAAGTAGCACAACAGTGAAGAAGAGTAAAGAGGAGATCAATTTTTTTTTGAGATTGAAGTTGGAAGTTGGCTAGAACAGCACAACCTTTGGCTCAAGTGCAAGGAACAGCATAACCTTAAACGGAGATTCCCTAGCTCCGGTGGAATCTTCGTGCTCCGGTGCCATTTATGCTATTTTCTGCACCACGTGTTTAAGTTGGTGCTACGCTTTGCACTCGTTTAAGGTTGTACTGTTCATTGCACTTGAGTCAAAGGTTTTGCTGTTCTAGCCAATTAACCCAATTTTAAAAAGATTTGTCAAAGATTCAGTCACCTGATTTTGAAAGGTAAAAAAAATTAATTTATCATTTAAGTCATTTTAACCATCTGAAATTTTATTTTAGCTACTCCTCAAACACTACTAAAATATGTTAGCATCTTATCATTTAAGGTAACTAAAATGTTTCTCCAAACACAGCGAAGATGTATCTTGGATTTGGGGTGATAGTAGTGACATGCCTTCCTCACAAGCTCTTCTATATAAAGTTAAGTATATAACTCAAATTCTCAAAATATTTGACCAATGTATCCTGCATAGTGCATTAATTTCCATTCTTTCTAACTTTCAATTTTCGTAGTCATTTCTTTCACGCCTACAGAAGAAATTGATGTAAATAACCACCTCAAGGCATCCTATCCCATCTCTACTCTTTTCCAAAAGATAAGTTTATTCCTAGTAGTGTTTTCAAGTTCTTTAATTCCTCTTTTCCATTTACATACTAAAGACTTTTACACTGTTTCCAAAAGATAAGTTTAATTCCTCTTTTCCAATTCCAAAGAGATGTGCTTTTTCTCTTCGTTTTTTTGTTTTTGTATTCTAAAGTTTATGCACGAGTTAAAACAGTTTGAATGTGTTTCTGGTACTTAAGCTTCATTGATATCAAGAACACATGGCCTTAACTTCGACACTTCCACAAGAAATTGGTGAAAGGAAATTTTCTTGACTTGGGAGATACCAATCTTCAACTTTGTAGGACGGTCTTATATCCGTCTCCTCCTCCTTCATGTCGAGTTTTGTTAAATCTTCAATGTGCCTGAGTAGAGGTGGGCATGGGCCAGGCCAGCAAGCGGGCCGGTCCGGGCCGACATGGTTTCGCTCAAGGCCCGGCCCGTTGTCCGCTCCGTGGGCTTGCCACGGTCAAGAAATTTTATTTCAGACCCGCACAGGCATGAGCCCGCTTATATGGCACGTGGGTCGAACGCCCCTTTTCTTTGTTTTTTAGCCTAAAACTGCCAAGAATCCAAAAAGCAACATAAAATACGGGCCAAACTCGCAGGAGGCATGAGCCCGGCCCGCAGGCCTGGGCCTGGCCATGGACAAAATCTGGAAATTTCAGGCCCGGCACTGCACGGCCCGCCACTCATGGGCTCGGGCTTGGCCCGGCCCATGCCCAGGTCTATGCCTACGTATATAAGTTTTAACTGGAAGAGAATTTAACCATATACAAGTTTAGTTGAGTTTCGTTCTTAAAGCATTTGACCGTAGATAGAGACATAGAGTAGCCACCAAACCTTCTATCTAAATAGCCTATCACACAAATTTTCTTCACCTTTATAGTTTTTGACTCCAATTTTTGTGTAATAGATGAAATGATTACTTAAGTAAATAAACTTGCTAATGGAGGGAAGAGTTTGGTTCAATATGGGTTTTGCATATTCCTTCGAGTAGTATAAGTCTCCTGACATATTAATAAAAGGTTTTCTGCGACAATTATTTTTGGAGTTTAAGCGTATACCTTCCTATTGCGGGGTTGTGATAGAATAGATATTTTGTAGGATATATTTTCTTGTATATAGATATTTTATTTTTATAGTTTTCTTAACATAGTTAGGACTATCATTATTTTGTAAGGAGTTTCAATGAATCTAGCAAATGTATCAACACATGGGTAGTGAGAAGCTTTGCGACGACAATTGATTGAATGTTTGACTATTGTTGATTTATGTTATAGTTCAAGGTCGTCTTATAGTTTTAGGCCATCTCCTTTTGTACAATAAACTAGTTATTAGGCCCGGGCTATGCCCCGGGTAAGAAAAAATTTCATCTATTAATATAATACTTTATGATAATAACACTAAATACAACTTAGTCTAGTGGTTAAGACTTTAATATATGTACTTGAGGTATCGGGATCAAATCCTATACTACGCAATTTCTAATTTTTTTTATTGTACATGGATTACATGAACTAAAACTCCGTAGGGAGAGCGCCACGTGGCACAGTTTCTTGTTTATGCACGCTTTTTAATATATTTGTATAAATGTGAGTATCTGGGAAGTAAAAGGTAAAAAGGGAAAGAGAGGGGGCGATGAAAACTTAAAAGATAGGATTAGTAAAGGCAAGTGAAAAAGATAGGTAAGAAAGGAAGGAGAACAGGAAAATATAGACAAGGATAACACGGAGGGAGAGACTACGGGATATATTTAATTCAAAAAAAGGTCGGTGTTTATAGAGAGATAATGTTGTCAAAATAGGCGACATATAGTTAAAAAATATGTGAAAAAATCACTTTTAATTGTTGTTGTTGTGAGAAATCACCTAGACATATAGCTTTTTTTATTGAAGTATTTACCGTGTCATTAGTTTCAAAGAAAAAGTTTTAACTTTTAACTATTGACCATCCTTTTTTTCCTGAACTTCTAAACGTCGCCCCCAAATTACTTAAAATCGCCCCAACTCCCTTCTAAAAATACCATTGTACCCTTGGCTGTTTTTACAACTCTCTCTCCACCACCACCTAAAATCACTAACCACCAATCACTACCTCTCCGACCCACCGACTATCACCACCGACGAGCACAAAATTCCGACGAGTAATTCCGACGAGTAATTTTTTTTTTAAATGAATTTCATGGGGCCAACGTCCAGGCCAGACGTTGTGCCCCATGGGGCCAACGTGCGAGCCACACGTTCTCCCCATGGGGCACAACGCCTGGCCTAGACGTTGTGCCCCATGGTGCCAACGTGTGGCTCGCACGTTGGCCCCATGGGGCACAACGTCCGGGCCGGACGTTGTGCCCCATGGGGCCAACGTGCAGGCCACACGTTGGCCCCATGAAATTCGTTAAAAAAAAAAATTTCGTTTAAAAAAAAAAATTCGTCGGAATTTTGTGCTCGTCGGCAGTGGTTGGCGGTGGTGATCGTGGGTGGTGATGGTGAAGATGAGAGATAATATGAATTAGGGGAGGAGTTAAGTTGGAGTAAAAATCAAAACAAAAATCCTAAGGGTATAATGGTATTTTAAGAGGAGAGTTGGGGCGATTTTAAGTAATTTGGGGGCGATGTTTAACAATCCCTCTTTGTGCGACAGAAACTTGACCTACAAAGAGGAAGAGAAAAAGGGAGGTCAATGAGCGAGTAGTCGTTCTCTCCGGCATAAAAACTACCGAACCGAATCGGGCGAATTGAACTAAATTAAATTATAACTAATTAATAGTAATGATTATCATTTAGGAAGCGAAGCGAATTGAATTGAACCGAGTCGAATCAAGCGAATTGAATTGGCGAACCGAAAATAAATTTGGGAGAACAGGCACTCGAATGTTTGACCTATTATCTGAAATCAAACAACATGATAGATATTCCACTAAAAATCATATAAGACAATTATTCACAAAATAATTTATAAAAAAGTAAAAACAAATAATTTTTTTTCTTAACATACTTTTTAGAAATTTCAAAAGACCAAATTTCTAGTACCTTAACATTTTTTTCTTTCTTAATTTAGTCTACCAAGCATGCCCAATCCCTTAAATGTTTCCTCTTTCCACTATAACCACGGACCACCCAACTCCTCTACTTGTAGGGAACACTTACCACCATTGGATAATGGACACCAAAATTCACCGCCCAAATCCTCCAAAACATCGACCCAAAGTGGGCCTGCCATACACCAGAATAAGCGCCAATTCCACATGCTCAACTTGCCTAATTTGCTTTCAATTTCTACCACCCAAAGCAACCAACAAGGACAACCAACGTTTAACACCCATCACAAAAGTTACCAAATTTAATTTTTCAACATATCAAAACCATTGTACTTGGCTCGAGCTCAACTATATGAACAACTTTTTGTTAAAATTAACTTATTTCTCCTCTTCGCCGTTAAATCCACCATTCATAGCCACCAAACTTTAGCATGTGGACACTAGGTGCCCATGTACGTGACATGGGGACAGTTTTAACAACACCGGGTGTCTGTAGAAAATTTCCTAGTTCCTCTACAGTGGCGGAGCCATATCGAAGTAATTGGGGTCCTTTGACCCCACTTAAATACTAAAAAATGAAAATTTATTCCTATAAATTCTGAGATTATTCAGATTTTTCTTATGAAATTTGACTAATTGACCAAAACAAAACTTATCATATGCATATTGAACCTACTTAAATTGATTCTTGGATTTGCCACTGTTCCTCTAGGTTTTCGTTTGGAACCATTAGGAACCATTTATATGTTATATATTCAACTATAAATGTTGTAAATTATAGGTCTTCTTGTCAAAATGTACATGAACCTTTTTTTGTTATATTAAAATTTAAAACTTCATCCTCTCAATCTCTTCCTAACGGAAAGTTAATCTATGAATATATTGGATTGTATCTACATATATATTCATATTAGGTTATAGACTTTGTTTTTGGGTTTTCATTTTGTACTACAAATTGATTCGACGATTCCTAATTAAACGGGAATTAATGCAGTGTCGCTATATATTGAATTATATCAAGTTCTAATTCAAAACTATAAGATATACTCCTATATTGATAGATCTTCTTGTGGAATGTTGTATCAAACAATGATGTGAAAAAGGGGTTTCTATAAGTACTAATTCTCATCACCATTTGTGGTTTTGTCATAGTAGAATTATAGTGGTCCGATCAAATATGCATGTATTTGTTGATTTTGATGTTACTTTGAAAACCTATGCCAGCCAGAAGAAAAAAAGAGTATTTTCTAATCAGCATTGTACCACATTTAATTTCAAAGCGATGTTCCAAGATTCGACAAGCTCGTTAGAAGAAAAAAGAAATGAGGATCCATCCCGCAAAGGTTCACACAAAGAGATCTTCTTTGAAGTTGTTGCAATTAAGTTGCAACAAGAAGTTGTCAAATGAAACTCTATTCTCTTATGTGAATTTAATGTCTTCCCTCTACATGTGATTTCGAGAGAAGGTGATGCTATTCTATATATTCTACTTCCTCCGTTCCAAAATAAGTGAAACACTTCTCTCATTTATGTGAGAGCTTTTTGAGACAAGTGTTTCACTTATTTTGGAACCGAGGAAGTATTATAGATATCATATGACTTTATACGAATAAGTTAGTTTTAATTTTATGTAAAAAGAAGTTTAGACAGAACTGATATATGCACTTGCATTTGTGAAATAATTCTTTTACGCTCATCGGCATGCATGTGCTTTAGTTTTTTTTTTTTGGTAAACATGGCAATTCATTCATTACTTAATAATGTTAAACATATTACAATCCGAGATTAGTTGTTCCAGACAATAACTAGTTCCAGATAATAATTCTTTTAATGAGCATGCATGTGCTTTAGTTTACATACCTTTTCTAAGTGGAAACTTTGATCTCTATAACAAAAACAAGCTAGTACAGTCCCTTTTCCTGGAAAGATATGATATGAATAACAGAATAAAGGATATTTTTTATAATATTATTACTATCCCAATCACTTTTCTTTATCTGCAAAAGCTCTTATCTCTCATTCTTGAAGATTGCAACTGCAAACACTTGCACTCTATCTTTCATCAGTAAATGATATTGAACATGCCTGAAAATTTTGAGCAAAACTTAATTAAACATTCACCCATTAATTTTTTTTGTAACTAAACTCCTCATCTCTAGGAATATAATTGTATTTGTATATACATAGCTAGTCAGCCTCTATGGGCAAATTTGGTTAATTTGTGCGTTGTCTTCGCAATAATCTCATTTATTTCAATAGAGAAGGGATCGGAGCCCCTTTGTTTGTTTTTTTTTTTTTTTTGATGCTAAAGAAGAGGAAAACCTCGAGAAACACAGAAAAAACAACTACACTACTAAAATAAACTAAAGAAAAAACTAAGGAGGAATGAAGCGGGGTACAGCAACACCCACTACATCCTCAAACATCGGAGCCCCTTTGTAGTATCGGGGAAATTTCATGATCATACCAATATTATTATTTTACTTATGCATTGACGATCCACTAATAGCTAAATCATGCATCAGATTTCTTCAAATAAGTTTACACGAAAAACCTAATATTATAAATATTAAATCAATTAATTTTGCTAGCGTGTATCTCCATTCTCCACTGAAGCCGTAGAATATGAAATAATAGCACCATCTGTCCTCATGCACTCACATGTACTCATAATTCTAGGAATACATTTACGTATATGATTAAATCATTAAATGAGTCAGAACATATGATATGAACTCAAATTATCATGATTGATCTTGTAACAGAACAAACATTGTAACAACAAAAACAGATACAAATATATGGGCTCTATTATTCCCTCTTAAATTGTTGCTACATCCTTTAGAAAGAATATACTGTGAGGTGTATATCTATACAAATATATTAAAAGACGTTTCTATTAAAAGAAAGGTGCCACATGACACTCTTATCAAACTTCTAATACACATGTTTGTGATCTCATTTAAAAATATTATCAATGTGTAGCTACTAGTAATCGGACACATGACCTTTATTTGATATGAGATGTCTGAGTTTAACCACCAATCCATTACAATTCCAATGTTTAATGTTTCAAAGTCAAACATAAAAAGTCCTATAATTATATGTAACTACAAAGACATAGACAATCTTTTTGATCTCTACCACTTTTTTTTAAGGTTGTAACATTATCTTACCCCAATTCAATTGAAATTGTTATTTTTATCCCCAATTCATTTAAAGTTTTTCCTTTAAAAAGCTTGCCATGCCATAACGTCTATTTTCGAATCTCGCACTAGAAAGAAAATTACGAAAAGCTAATAATATCAATTACAAAATTTATAAATAATAATATATTTGATAATTGTAACTGACTCGGACATCGCCCGAGTCGAAATACTAGTTTTTTTGTTATTTGAAGGGAAATGTGTTACTCCCTCCGTCCCAAAATAAAGTTCTCATTTCCATTTTGGGTGTCCCAAAATATAGTTTCCATTTCCATATTTAGTTCCACATTTTTCCGTAATTTGTCTAGAAAAACCGTGTCCCATCATTTATTTGCTTCTTGAATTTTGTTTTTTTGCTTTGTTTATTCAACCCAAGTGTTACAATTAATGTTCTTTCATCAATTATTCTCCATTCTCTCTCCTAAAATCATCTTTTTCCATACAACATTTATTTAAATAAACAAAAAATCTTTATTATCTCTCTTAGATTCTACTTGCATTAATTGCCGTGAAAAAAAGGGAAATGGGAACTATATTTTGGGACGGAGGAAGTACTATAAAAGAACTAGAGAAGGACTCTATTAGGTAGAAATCTCACACATATCTAAAGTAATGGAGCATTATACATTAGACACATCGAAATTGGGGGATAAGAAAAATCGAACACTAAACTGGTAAACTTAATATGTATCTGTATATGTAATCAATAAAAGAAAATATCAAATTTAAAGTTAGATTTGTGAAACCTAAAATCTTATAGAGCATCCACAAAAGAAAAAAAAACACTTTAACATCAAAAAGGCAAATTGGTTCCAATAAAATGTTAGGTGATGATATAAGCTAGATTTGATTAGGAGACATGCAATATTGTTACTTATGTCATGATCCACGCAAGAAAGATTGGCTTTGATTTGGTTGTAACTTTCTTTTTACTTCTTAGATAATGGAGTATTTTCTTGAATGAAGCATGCATGATTAGTCTCTCGAAAACTATGATATTTAGCTTATTAAGTTTGTGAGAAGTGAATATATTCCCATATTATGTGATGATAATTATATAAGCTGGCATTTCACGCCACTTCCTTATGCTATATCATGAAAAATTTTAATTTCTTATTGGTTCATAGCTTCATGGCTCATGCTATTTAAGAGACTTAAGATTACTACGACTATTTTTGAAAATATACTACTCCCGCTGTTTTTTAGTAGATGTAACATTTGACGTTTCACACTTGTCGAGACACAACTTTGACCCACAATATCTTTAATTTTATAAATGTAAAAATCATAAGAAATACATATTTAGAAAGTTTATATCAAGACGAATCCAACAAGATCTCACATGACTATATTTTTTCTTATATATAAATAACTATTGATGGTCAAAGGGCGGTGGATGAATAGTACCCAAAGTCAACGTGTTACATCTAAAAAAGAATGGAGGGAGTATTATAAAATAAACTCTTGAGAGTATTAGAACAACCTAGTATAATTTGGGTGACACAATTATCCCTGGAAAGTGGTGGAGTAGTAACTGGGAAATTTTTCGGGTGCTCATCTATATTAGACCCTTTAGAGATATGTAGACAATAAAGTATTAGAGAATAACTCCATCAAATTCATTACATATATTATCTTTTTTTTGAATATATCATTTTATGTGTTAAATCATAAATCACAATACTAATATATTAAAAGGCATTCCTAAATCAGGAACGGTGCCACGTGGCCCTCTGTTGTCGCTCTCTGGTGCTATATTGCATGTAATCCACATCCAACAAAAATATATTAGAAAATGCGTTATATGAGATTTGATCTCGTGACTTCAAGTTTATTTACTTGGTGTTATAATTTTAAAGTAATATATAAATAAATGAAAAATATAATTATACCGGGTATAATCCAGGCCTAAAAACTAGTGGATAATAAGAAAACAGGTGATTTTGTTTCTGTCACATATACTAGTATGAAATTGTGTACTTTCATGAGAACTTTAAAGTTACCACCACTTTGTCTTAATACAATCTACTTGTTATCAACGCGATTCAAGGCAAATGGACACCACCATGGCAAATTGCCAACATCATAAAAGATATACAGGAGCTTCTAACATACTTCTCCCACTGGAGCATCCAAAGACATCTATAGAAGCGAAACAAAAGCGGCAGACTGGATTGCGAAATGTTGGTCATTTAATTGATGCGCCATTTATTATTGAAGAATGTACAAATTCGGCTTTACACTCAATCGCTGTAAACGATATATTAGGACCACCCCTCGTGCGGAGGGTCTCCTAATATTCTTTTTCCTTACCTTATAAAAAAACAACAACTTTGTCTTAATACACACTGAAACGTTTCGAATACACACCACCATCTTGAATAAAGTTAAAAATTTATGATAATCAACATGCTAATGATGATTTAATCAAGGGATGCATCCGTATTATTTTGGCATCTATATATAATTCCGTACACCGTAATTGCGCACAACACAAGATTCCCCTTCAATTATAATTTCGTCACATGGTGGCATGCACTAAACCATATGCCACTACCATCCAAATTAACAGGTAAAAGTCTCGTCATTTAGAAAAACATAATATTGAAGAAGGATTTTATACTGCTAAAATAATAACGCAGAAAACCAAAACCAAAAATAATAGATACGTAAATAAATGAAAGTTCAACTTTAGGATTCTCAAGACTGACCATGTGATAAAAGAAGTCTAAACTTTCATCATATTATCTGTTAGTAGTAGAATGTCTACACTCTACCCTGTCTATCTTGTGACAAGAGAATCTAATAGTGTTTCTGTTTTCTGAATTTTATTACTTCCTCTGTTTCATTTTACTTGCTACACTTCTCAATTCACGGACTCCTAGGTAATTTTTAGAGAAGAGAGAGGTAGAGAGTAAAAAGAGAAGAGACTCATGTGAGAGGAGAGAGATAGAGAGAGTTTATTACCCAAAAAGGAAGTGTAGCAAGTAATGTGAAACTTCTCATAATGGAAAGTGTAGCGACTATTATGAAACGGAGGAAGTAAATGAAAAAGTTAACACAAATTCTTGGGTGTAATTGTTACACTATAATTTATGGTGTGTAACGACACAGAAACCACCGCTTCTTTTGTAAAGAGAACTCAGATTACTGAAATAAATGATTAAATGACATGAGATTTATGTCATTACTTGTATAATCCATGTCATTCTTGTTGGAGTCTATATCGTTATGCATGTTATACAATAAGTTATTGTATAACATGTTATACCCAAGACGCACTTAAATGTTAAAGGATTTCAAAATATTACTCCAATTAAATGGTTGTCTAGTTGAATGTGTAACACTTACAAGTTGCATGTCACATGAAAAATTAAAATAATTTTGTTGAATACACGAAGTAGAAAGTTTTGAGGAAAGTCTATTTACCTAAATGGGGGTGTAAATAAGTTAATTCTTCCTTTTTTTTTTCCGAAGTAGGAATTTACCTAAAGTATTAGTTCTTATCTCTATGCCAAACAACTTAACAAATTTTCACTTACCATGAATTTTACTGAGTGGGTATTACGCCAAATGGCCTAAACAATTATTTTTTGTCATACCACTTAACTTTACAGAAAACAAAACATTTTTTTCTTAACTTTTAAGATTATTTTTGCAACCATTTAACTTTTAAAGAAATTTGTACTAATATTTTAATTTTTGTTTAACTAATTAACTAATTATTAGGCCCGGGCTACTCCACAGGTAAGGAAAATTTTCATTTATTAATATTATAATTTAAGATGATAACACTAAATGTTATTTGGTCTAGTGGTTAAAACTTTAGTATATGTTCTTGAGGTTCTGGGATCAAACCATATGCTACGTAATTTCTAATTTTTTTTGTTGTGGATTACATGGAGTAAAACTCTCTTAGGGAGATCGTCACGTGGCACCGTTCCTTGTTTAGACTCGCCTTTTAATATATTAGTATAGATATAAATAGATAGCTTTACTATCATACCTCTATTTCTAAGGTTTTGCCATTTCATTTCCCATATATATAATGCCAACCAAACAAACAATACTAAAAGAGACAAATCAATACATAAATAATCATTAATGAGATTGTTTGCGCATAATTTTTAAAATAATTATTATTTTACAAACTATAATTCAATGTATTATGTCAACTCAATTACTCATCTACAAACCTTAAAAACAAGTACAAGTCAAATCATCAATTTATGTGCATGTTCAAACTTTCAAACAGCTGAGATCACCTTTTTTTCTTCTAAATCCTTTATAGGCTGAATAATGCATCACATTTATAATTCTAGTTTGTTGCATGCTAATGTGCAATGGCATGCGTTTGTGTGTAAAATGTGACGACCTTAGAAACAAACGGTGGTCTATGAAATACATACATTGGTCATTGAGTATTGATTTAAAATGTTACTAGGAGTGAAACAAGTATATGGTTTTCTGGGCTTAGATGTCAATATATATAGACGTATATAATTGATGTTTACTCATTTTGACATCACAAACTATTGAAATATTATTTTACTTCAAATAGGATCTCCATAATCACAAGGCTACGACATTTGGAGTAATAATACATTTTTAGGAATTGAGTTCTCTTGTGTATGTAGTTCAATTTCCTTTAGGGTGTAAATAGTTGTTTTGGTAAAAAAAAAATGGGTCTAAGGTAGACCAAGGAGGATGATAGTATGGACCACTTATAAACCCAATGGAAATTCCATCTTAAACCACAAGCACATGCTCAAGGGAGTTCGGCCACATATAAGTCCGGTAGGATTCCATACTTCCATCCTAAATCTAATGGACAATAGATTAAGCAAGCTACTACCGCTTGTACTAGTCATTCGTTTTCTATTTCTTCAATTTGGGACTCTCATATGTGGGTTTTCCTCCTAACAACTTATCTATAGAGACTAGATAAAAAAACTTACTCCACTTCATAGTAAACAAATTTCTTAAATTTTTGCCAACTAAATAATTTCACATTATATTCTTCCGTACCGTGAGTTCGTGCCAACTTCTACTATTTTTTTCTATTAAATAAACAAGCATTTTATTTGCCAACTTGTGATGGGATGACATAATTTAAACAAAAGACATCTAAATCAGAGTTTGTCCTAATAGATCATGCTAATTTGGAATAATACCATATTACAATGATATTTATATTAATTTTGCCCAAAATTACAAATATTTAGAGATTCACAAAAAAATAGGAGGCCTTTTAAACATTTTGGCTCTTTTTTATCCTTAAACTAGTTATTAGGCCCGGGCGATGCCTCGGGTTATTAATATTTTCATGCCAAAAAAGAGCATCTAATGTTGCATAGTCCATTGGTTAGAACTTTACTATAGTAACTTGAGGTCACATGATCGAATCTTGTACGAAACATGTTTTTATTTTTTTAATGTATGTTGATGACATATTACAAGAACGCGCTTTTAATATATTTGTATAGATAGATATTACAAGGATTTCGTTGTGGCATATACTATTTGCACAGTAGTTTCTTCTCCAATGATATGATGGAGTATTAGTACAATTGCCAACCAATGATGGGCAAGTAGTTAAATTGGAGGTTGTGCCAACGCCATGTCCCATGTGCTAGTGCTAGAGCTAATACCCATATAAAAACATGCACTTTACAATTACTAGGAGTAAAGAAACTCACATTGCCTCACATGGAAGTTTAAGTAAAAGCTCAACCACTTTAGATGGGAGTGAGTAACTAAATTTTGCACTAGGCTAGACAACAATTCGTGCAATGTTCTTCGACTAGTCAATTATTTGATTTCTCAAGGTAGGGAAGAGATCTATCTTCATTTAGCCTCTAGGAGGGCCTTTTTATTTCATCAGAGTAGTCTATAATTTCATGTCTTAAGGTAAGGAAGTTAGGCTTTATTCTCTCGGACTGTCAAACCGCTGTTGGTATGCTTGTAAATGATAATCAACCTTTAACCATTTATTCCCCGATGTTAACTGTGTGTAGGGAGCTGAAGAACAGGTTTGAGAAGGCTTCGTTCACTTTTGTCCCACGGAGATCATACCAGATTGCAGATGTATTAGCTAAGGAGTGCCGATGTTTTCCCCAAGATAGTTGTAATACTATGTTGTATCCCACTCCCCCTAGTTATTGTATGGCCTTGTGCGAATTGTTAAACATTGGTGTTGTTTAATTATTAAGTAATGGTTATCCTGTTCACTAAAAAAAAAAAAAAGAGAATCCTTTTTAATAAAAAAAATAATCCAATCTAGCTTAGTGATGACTCAAAAGAGAATTTGCACAACATACAATCAATACTAGATCAGATTCTTCAACTTGGTGGTTGTAGACTTGATCAATTGTAATGTCATATTTTCAACAGCTATAGTTAACCTTTAAAAAATTACTGATCTAACCTCAATTACTCGTTTTAAGTTTAGATTTTAACCCAAAAAGGAAGGCCTACAAAGTTGAAGCAAAACAAAATATATCCATCAACCTAAAAGTAACCCGAATTAGATGGCATGAAACTCAATCCGAAATCGACATAAACCGACATTGAATTTGAGAAGACGAGGAGAAAAGGTTTAATTAGCGTGATTGAAGAAATGGTTAAATTAATATTCAGGATAGAGAAAAGATAGATTTGATTGGAGATGATGACGTTGGATAAACTTATCTAAGATAGCCGAACAAAGAAATTGAAATATTTGTAATTCTCTCTTCTTTCTCTTTTAAACCCTAGCCATCATAGTCAAAACTAGGGTGTTTAAACATATTAGTGTTTTAAAATAGATGTTTCATTTTGACTTGCACATGCCAACGCACAATTTTGACTATTAATATATCTAGTTATCCATTACTAAAAATCATAAAAAAAAAAAGTGATGCTTTGAAAATAAATGTATCGGCAATTATCGATGGTAACCCCATATCAACATAATGGAGGCTTTGGGCCTTGTCCCATTACCAACTTAAAACCCCTCAAAACAAAAATATAAAATCTAAGGGCCCGTTCGGTATTACTGTGATTTTCTATTTTTTGGTTTTTTGATTTTCAAAGTCATATGATATATGTCCTATAATGAATAAAAAATTAGTCAAATTTATTGGGAACATGATGATTTTGAAAACTGACAACTAAAAAGTGAAAACTACTTTTTCTGGTTTCCTGTTTTTGGTTTTTAGTTTTCAAAAATCTGAAAACTGAAAACCGAAAACAAAAAACGATAACGAACGGGCCCTAAAGAGCTAAATATACGTATGAAGAATCTAATAGTCTCCTACCATCTTAAAATCCCTCAAAACAAAACAAAATATGCACATTTAGATGCGACTATCGTGCTATACCGTGCTATCAAGAGGATTCCCCGCCAAAAGGATCTATCCAACGGTGGATCTATTAGACTCAACGTCAACTATGCTTCAACCTAGGATCTTTGGCCTTCTTCTTTTAATTCATTAAAGAAAAAATTATTTTGAATTAAAGAATACAAAAATCTTTACAAGTACAGTAATTTTGAAAAAAGTACTCAAAAATTAAGAGAAGAAGTAAAAGTTTAAGTAATTAATCTGACTAATATTATTTGTTCGGATCATCTGAGACATAATAAGTCGCTTTTAAAATCTTAAAACCAAAAAATAAACAATAATAATAATTTAGAACAAACCCTTTAGCTATCCAGTTTGTCATGTAAGAGACCGCCTACTTTTTAGTTTAAAACTAGTTTTTTTTGCCCAAGTGATGCCTCGGGTCAGTTACAATAAACTACTAATATGTTATTATTTTTAAATTTTATAATTTATTTTGCTACTTTTCGTATTTTTTGTCCATTAAGAAATTGAAAAATTCATGTCACAAAGTGATATGTAAAGAAAAATTGAAAGGCTTGAGTTTGAAAACAATACCTTAAAAGGACTTGTGGTAAGAGAATATGACATCAATATTCTCTTGTAAGTTACGTACTAAGAGTGTTAGAGATGTATATATTTGTTCAAGTCTTTTTAGTTAAGTATAATTATTACAAGACTTTATCATATTTTATTTTAAACATTAGACAACAAATTCATAGTGTATTGATGGTTAAGCTCTTACTTTTCATTTCAAAGGTCACGTGTTCGATACCTTGCACTTACACATTTTTTTTAAAGTGAGGAGTACGCATAGACATAAAGCATTTGTATTAGAAAGTTGAGGCGAGTGCCACGTGGCACATAGGCTTTCTTCAGCACGCTTTTTAATATATTTGTATAGATTAGGCACGACCCAAGCCCAATATTAAGAAGAGAACATGCCATCTTTTTTAATAGAGTGACTAGTTTAATCTATTTAAGGACCAAATTTAATCTATTTCGTGACCAGTTTAATCTATTCAGTAATGACATTCTCTAACCCATTCAGTGACTACTTTAATCCATTTAGTGACTAGTTTAATCCGTTCGGTAAGACTATCGAGTTATATTTTGAAATTGTCTGTTGTAGTTCGAGAATTAAGAAAACAAAGGAAGGAGAAGAGAAGGGATGACTAAGAAAGTGTTGGGTTAGAGACTTAGAGTAAAATGAAATGGACTTGTTAGAAAAATTCAGTATTGAGTTCGTCTAATTTTATGTTAAAATTAGACCGTCCATTATAATAATTTGTGTTAGCTATATATTCAGGGCTTAAATTGCTGATATTTATATGTATCCGGGTCCGGGGCCAAGAACCAACTTTTTATAATGAGGCATGTCATGAAATTGTGGGTCTTGGACTTGAGAAGGGGCCTGGCCAGCCAACAAGAAGGCCAGGAGGTGTAAAAAAAATTGTATTTTTCTATCCTTGTGTACAACTCTCAGTACTTGGGATTAAGGTTAGTAATTGCACTTTTCACCTTGTTAATCATCTTCATTTATTTGTAGTATTTAGGAAAAATAAGTTGATACAATATCAACTATGTTTCGGGGGTACGGAGTAGCACTGATTGAAACGGATGCAGAGTGTGGCACTAACTATAATGTTGATGCTTCTGGACTTCTGGTTAGGGGTGTGCACCGGTCCAGGACCGACCGACCGGACCGAACCGGCTGGACCGGTGGACCGAATCCGGGGTTTTCCTGGACCGGGACCGGACCGAAAAATTCGTCCGGTCCGGTCCGGTCCCTGACCTCTTGGACCGGAATTTTTTTTTTTTTAAAAAAAAAATCTTTTTTATTTTATTTAAATATATTTATAAATTATATACATTAAAAATTAAAAATTAATAATTTTAATGTCAATAATCCTAAAAGAATAAATAGTAGTTTTTTAAGTTTCTAACTTTCTACCTTTTAATTTTTTTTTTTAACATATAATTTTTTTTTTTTTACTAAAACAATAGAAATTCCGGTCCAACCGGTCCGGACCGGAATTTTCCGGGTTTGGACCGGACCGGACCGGTGGACCGGAATCTTGATTTTCGGCGGACCGGGGACCGGACCGAATCTCGGTCCGGTCCGGTCCGGTCCAAATTCCGGTCCGGTCCGGTCCAAATTCCGGTCCGGACCGGTTTGTGCACACCCCTACTTCTGGTAGTATATCTTTCTATTTTTGACGATGGTAACACTTGTAGTTGTAGGGACGTCAAGCATCCCCATCCTCGCCCCATCGCCCATTACGAGGAAATTTCCAGAATTATCTCCACCTCAACGGCTACGTATTTAAAATCATCTCTGACCCACCACCCGCGTGGGTACCCCCACCCGCTTTGTCCCCACCCAACTATCCTTCCTAACACATTCTGCCAAAACTGTCAAATATAATATAGTAAAAAAAAAATATCTCTATTATATAAGGCAACTCTTGAGGACTTTGGTGTCCACTTGAGTTGCCCAAATTACCCCCAACTATAAACAAAAATTACAAGTGCAACCATTTAATAAATTTAAAATACAAAAGTAAAATAAGGAAAAAAAAAGGGGGAAAAGAATCCTAACATTTGCGTTAAAAATGACGCAAACAAGTAGTTACGTTCTTCACCGTGTTCACCTTTTCCAAATTTTTTTAATGCACTAATTAATTGTAAAGGCGGTTTTTTCTCTACTTCTTCGCTCCTCTTCTCCTTCCTCTTATTTCAACTTCTCTCATGAATGAGGATTAAATTGAAAATATCCACAAAATCACGCATACGTGATGTCACGCACGCATCGCGTGCAAAAAATACTAGTATATCTAATTAGAACTAAATCTATATTAAAGGAGAATAATAACAATTGGGTAATTAAAAAATTCAAGAAAAAATAGTGCTTTAAGATGAAGATTACCTTACCTTCAATATAGCGCATATTTAAAATGAAAATCAAAGGTGTATATTGTGAAACGATTTGTCTTCTTCAACGAGAAGTCTATGAAGGAGAAACGGGTCCTGTGGGAATGGGGCAGGGAAGGCAGGTATAACATAAAAATCCACACCCGCTCCTCCACCCATTGCGACTACTATTTTCATCCCTATCCTCGCCAAACCTAGACCCATCCCCAGCTCAGTTGGGCGGGGATAAGCTGGGTCTCCTACTTGACCCGTTACACTGACATTCCTAATGGTAAGCCATAGGTGGGGAGGTACAAAGGAGGTTTCAAAGGTAATTGGACAAGCGGAGAATTGGCGGAATCTATAAACATTACATTACACCGTTGTACTTACGGACATACCAACGTTAAAGTATGTGTTGCCTCACATAACAATATTTTTTTCCTTTTAATATTGTCCTATACTTCTTTAATAGAGAGAAAAAGATAATTGGCTCACATTTAAGTAAATATATGAATAGTTTAAATATAATATTTACATTTTACAATTTAGCTTTATGTATTATAATTCCATATTTCCACCCGGTCTTATTTAATGTTCCTACTTGAAATAGGTCATGATCGATGTATGTAAATTATCTGAGAACTTGTTCGATTTGTTTGGAGATGTAGTTCAAAATGATATTTTAAATAATTTTTATGACGTGCATCTTAAGATATTATTGCTGAAATATGTGCATTGAAAACTGTGTAAAATGCAAATAGGATCAACAATAAGGTATAGAGGGAGTACTATAATTTGAATGGCCCACATTAAAAAGTTTTAGACAGGTCTGGGTCCACATTAAAGAGTTTGTGTCTTACTCCGCTAATCTACCATCAATAGAGCTTAGGTTGAGAGTATAGTACTCATAAGGAAAACGTTTAGGTCTCTAAGTATAATGTATTATGTGAGGCAATATACAAATTTCAATGCACATGCATATTTCAATAGCGCTAACCTATCATCAATAGTGCTTAGGTTGAGAGTATAGTACTCACAACCATCGCAATCTTCTCCCTCTTTAATGTGGACCCAAACCTGTCCAAAACTCACACGATGAGCAAAACCCTAAAATATGAGGTGGTACTCCATTGAGCTACCACCTCTTCCTCCATGTGCACCTACGCCAGATAACTCAAGCATATATCTTTATATTTATTACTCCTCTTCATGTTCACATTAGACTCCCTTGACTCTTCAAGTGAAATGCCATTATTTTAATACGTCACCATAAATTGTAAAAAAAAAACAAGATTGTTACTTTTCTTCAAGAAAATAAAAAAAACGAAGAAAACAAGAGATGAAGAGAAAAATATTTCAATTTCCCTGTCTCAAAAAATCTTGTTTTTCATGCAATTAATTTCTAAGACAAGTGTCCTCGTCAGTGTCTGTAAGTCTCGCTCAGTCTCAGAGTAGTCAGTAGAAGCTAC